>BQNB010015531.1:0-73108 GCA_026074375.1 Tanacetum coccineum
ACTAATCTAATCATTACATAAACTACGAGCTAAGACTATTACAACTTGGAAGTGACCGACACTTTTTGTGTTTCCAACACAGTTTCTGCCTATGGTTGTATGGAGGGCTTCTTTCTTTTCACCCTTTATCCTTACAATTCTTTTTTATTCTTCAACCCCTTCAGTGCTTACCGAGACTTCATGACTAGTACCTTGTTGGGTTTGTTCCAGCACTAGCTCTATCTCAGTCGGCACTATTCCCTTATTCTTACTTTACTCCTTTTTTCAATCATACCTAGGACTTCTACTCTATCTAATGGAGTGTTCCTGGGTAGACCTCTCTGGTTCTGGCTGGATCATGGAATGAATATACCTAACCTTAACCGCCTTATAATCCCTGAGAAATAACAGTGTCGCTTTGAGATATTGCCATGAAGATCCATTAACCATTTGATGAAAAATCAATCAACGGGTCTGAGAAATCATTTGAGGACACATTGAGTGTTTCCAGAGTTACAAAAAGCTCCCCTACTCATATGCCACCATATTATGAAAGGAGTTTTGCACATGCGAGTTTTTGGAACGACTTGTTTAGATTGAAGATCGTATCCAATATTATTCCGTTTTATGATCACATTTTAAATCACTATTATCCCCCTCAAAATTGCATATGGGTTTACAATTTTTGACAATTAGTGAATTGAAACAAGTTACTGTCCGGGGAATTCACTTGAGCCGATACAAAGTCTGAGGGGAACAGGAGTGCATGCAAAATGAATTTATTATTATCTCCCTCTCAAGTTATAGAATAGATTGAAACTTGATGAAGTTTGTTTGAGCACACAATTTTGAAAGAGTTTGAAATTTTCTCTTTTTGAGAATATCTTGGATAATTGTGTCAAACAGGATAATATTTGAGTTATATCTTATTTTACCATATCATTCTTCTTATAAACTTCTCTTGTGATTCAAACTTTGCATGTTTTTTTTTTTTTTTTTTTTAAATATGACTTGCTCAAGACGAGAAGATATGAGTTCCCGTTGTTTTCAGGTAAAGTACATAAATGAAACATTTTCCTTTCTTTAGAGACCGAGTCCTAAGCTGACATTTACTTAGAAGTCGTAGAGAAAAAATGAAGAGACATGTTTTGAAAGCATTTTAGCTCAAGACCAAAAAGATTTCTCTTTTCGTTGTTAAGGATAAACGCACTAACACGTACATTTTCCTTTTATTTGAAGATCGGGTTGTTATCTGTCATTTAATAACAAACCATTGACTTGAGCTAACAAACTTTGAATGTTTGATACTAGCTCAAGACCGAAAAGATTTCTCTTTTCGTTGTTAAGGATAAATGCACTGAAGCGTACATTTTCCTTTTCTTTGAAGAACGGGTTATTATCTGACATTTAATAATAAACCATTGACTTGAGCTAACAAACTTTGAATGTTTGATACTAGCTCAAGACCGAAAAGATTTCTCTTTTCGTTGTTAAGGATAAATGCACTGAAGCGTACATTTTCCTTTTCTTTGAAGAACGGGTTATTATCTGACATTTAATAATAAACCATTGACTTGAGCTAACAAACTTTGAATGTTTGATACTAGCTCAAGACCGAAAAGATTTCTCTTTTCGTTGTTAAGGATAAACGCACTGACGCGTACATTTTCCTTTTATTTGAAGATCGGGTTGTTATCTGTCATTTAATAACAAACCATTGACTTGAGCTAACAAACTTTGAATGTTTGATACTAGCTCAAGACCGAAAAGATTTCTCTTTTCGTTGTTAAGGATAAATGCACTGACACGTACATTTTCCTTTTATTTGAAGATCGGGTTGTTATCTGTCATTTAATAACAAACCATTGCTGAAAACTCATCAAGTGTCACATTCATTGTCTCCATGATCTTCTTTGTCTTTCAGGTTATACTCGGAAAGCAATGGAATTAGCAGAGTATCAAACCAATTTTGACAACCTGTCATAGAGAAAGTTGAACTTGGAAACCGTTTTCTGATCGGTTCCTGAGGGTTAGAAGTACATGCATTATCACCTTTAGAGCAGTCAGATTGACTCTCAGATTCACTAGACGTGATTATTTTTCCTTTAAGGTCAAAAAATCTTCCAGTTGGTGACCACCTAAGGCAAGATCTAGGTTTACTAGGCTTAGGTGAAGCAAATCTTTCTTTGGACCCTACATTCTTTGGTTTCCAGACCTGAGCCTTATGTTTCTTTTGATTTGCACTTTTTGAAACATTAGCACTTTGGTTTTTCTTTCTAGATTTCATGCCATTCACATACTGAAGCACACAATCATCATGATTAGCGGTAATTAGACATTGCTTACATGTAGCACAAATAACTTTAGATTTTTCATTTCGAATAACAAGCATAATGTTATTGCATTCAGATGATGTATGGTTCGGATAGTGAGAAGACTGTAAACTCCTATGGTTTTCTTCTATTTTCTCTAACTTATTCGAGAGGCAACCACTCTTAGACTTAAAAGGGACCTTATCACTCTTAGGATTGTTCCAAGGCTTTGGTCTTCTGGTCCTAGTAGTGCTTCTAATGTCTTTAGGAGAGAAACCATTTGTTTTGGAATTTACATCGTTATTAGTAATGACATGAGGTTGTGAAACAATGATTGGTTTTGTCCTAACGCTTGTTTTTACATGTTTGTTAGGAACAAAGTTGTCTACCCTAGTAGCTTTAAAAGGATTGAGTCCTAAAGAATCCTGGGAGCCAATCACACTTTGCATTGTTCACAACAGTTTGATTCCGAGAGGAAGGAACCGAGTTTGAAGTGATTAGATTGAAATGCATTTGGTTGTCTCACAACAAAGTTTTTTCTTACAGGTTGCAAAGACGGTTTCCTCTCGGTTGATTGATTTGCAAACTTAGTATTCGTACTCGTACCTTTGGTGGTGTCCACTTGGTCAGAAACTTTATCAAATAACTGGGCTCTTAGCTTAGCATTTTCATAGATCGTATCATGTAATTTGTGTTGCAAAGAGTCAATTATTGTTTTAGTTTGAGCACGTGTCACAGAAATAGAGTCAAACAGGTTTTTGTATGTGGTCTTAAGGTGAGCAATTTCCTTTTCATAATTCCGAACCTGAAACTCTAATTCGACATTCTCATTTTCAAGTTTCTGAGACAAAGGATCAAGGGTATTTGATACACATGGAGTATCCGTACTTTTACCCTTGAGATCTCCCAACTGAGCTTGCAACCGTTCGATCTTTTGTTGCATGTCATTGTAAGCTTTATCGTACGAAATTTTGTCATATTTGCATTCTTCACACTTTTTGTACCAATCATTCCAAAGTTTAGCATATTCATTCTCCTTTTTAATGATACAGTTTTCAAGTCGTTCTTTCGTACGGTCAAGCTCAGTTTGGAGATTTGATGAATCTACAACCGATGGATTTTGCACAATAGACATAATGTCTTGACTGACAACTGCTCTCAAGAGACGCTCAATTTCCAATTCCAATGTCTTGTGCTTAGCAAGAGATTCATCAGCTTCTTTTGCAAGAGATTTAAAGTCTCGAACAAATTTGGCTGCTTCTTTCAAAAATTGTATTTCAAAATTTTGAAGTCTAGAATCCACTTGGTTGATGATAGGAAAAATTTCTTCTTTTAAAATTTTGTGAATCTCTTGATGAGCACTGGACGACCAATTGTGTGTATCTAAAGTCATTCTATGTTTGACAACACGTTGAAGAGTCACAATGGTGCTTTTTACCTCATTTAGAAATTTTCGTGCAACACTTAGAGTAGTGTCATCCAAAAATTCTTCATTTGGTTTTGAAATCGATTTTGAAACAGTGGCCGTTTTGGAAGTATTTACAAAATACACCTCTTCTTGTGACTTGGCCGTTTGAGAAACAAAAATCCCCGAAAGAAGATTAATCTTTGTATAGTTTGCCGGTTTTATTTCTTTGTTCAGTTGTTTCATTTTTTGGCGACTCTCTTGAGCAAGCTGCAGTGTCTCTTCCGAATCATGCACAACAGGAGGATCATGCTTTTCAAGTAACACTTTGCCATTATACAAACTCTGTTGTTTTCGCTGAGCTTGCTTGAGATAAAAAGGATTTTGATAACCCAAAGCCATTTTCTGTTCGGTGTGGTAAAACGAGTCTGGCTTAGGTGAAAGCATGTGCATCGTTTGAATCGATTGACCCGTTTTGACCAAAATATTATCTAATTCCTTTATTTTATTCTCAAGAAGAATCTGTTTATCAAGAAGCTCGTCTTCGCGTATTTTGAAATCAGACTTCAACTTTTTCTTTTCTTCAAGAAGAGAAGAAACAGTTGATTTTTCCTTTGAAAGCTGTTTATTTAAATTTGAAATTTCCTCATTCAACGCTGTTATTTGTTTACCTGAACTTAAGTGAAGTGCATTTATCTTTTTAGTAAGACATTGCTCTTGATAAACAGACTGTTGATAACACCTTTCAAGTTTGTCGTATTTTTCCTGACTAATTTCAAAACACTTTTCTTGATTTTTATATCTAGCAAGCTCAGTGGTCAATTTAGCATTTGTTGCTTTCAGATTTCGATTGACCGAGTTAACATTCTCTACTTCAATTGCCAAATTGTTATATAATGAATCATATAAAACATGTGTTTCCTCAACAGTAGCAGGACTTTGTTCTACCGTACCCCTATTTTGTTCCACACAAGGTACATCAGAGATAACATTAATGTCATTCTGTTGAACTTGGTGTGGTTCTGGAATGGGCTCGAGTAGATCAGTATACTGCTCCTCTTGAGTAAACATATTGAATATCTCATTATCATAGCAATTGTTATAGTTGTGTACCTCAGCTGATCCGTCTGAGTCATAGACGGGAGCATTGTCAGTCTGAGTACCCGATGTCGATGCTTGCTGCAAATTATTCTCTAAACTGCAGTTCGCATTTGCTCTCTCAGTTTCCTCACAAGCACCTGCAGCAGCCATGAAATCAAATTCCTCAGATGTGAGTTGAATCCCTGCTTCTTCTTTTTGAGCAATCTGCATCTGTTTCTGAAGATAAGTAGCATCCAGTTTCCTTGGCTTTACTATGCAGTTGCTGGCCATAATGATCCTCTCCTCTACAGTTGTAACACCTTATCGGATTTCTATTAATCCCATTACTATTACCCTCAGCCCGTGCTGCTACAACACTTCCATTCCCATGCTGATTTGCAATCCCCAGAACAACACTAAGCCCATTATGATTCCTAACATTTTGAATACCCTGATTCTGAACTGCATTCTGCCCAACCAAATGTCTTACATTATGCACTGCATTCTGTCTAAACTGGTTCCCAACATTATCATCAACCATTAGTATCTATCTGTCTTGATCTATATTCATACCCGATTGTGCAATCTAACTGTAGCAAGGGTTTGATGATCTTCTTTGTTTGTTGTTTGTTGGTGTGGTGTTGTTTAGCTAAAATGCCTTAGACATGAATTCAAGTGCCATATCTAATGCAATTGTGGGATTTGAGATATCTCCGGGATTTTTCATTGGATGTTGCAGGTAGTTCGTGTTGAATGAAGGTTGTGGAACAAAGTTGTTGTTGGGTTGTGGATGTTGTATGTAGGTAATATGTGATGAGTGATCTGGGTGAAACGATGTTTGAGTGTTTGCCATTAATGCCAAAGGATCATATGTGTTTGCAATTCGTTATGCTCTAAAAGCATTGATGTCTTGATGAGTCAACATTGCAAAAATGATGTGAAATGATAAACAAGGATCTTTAGTGGGTAAAATGATTGTTGTTGTGGATTGAAACCAATTAACGTTCATGGGATTTTACAAATCTTAGATTTAAACCGAGAAAATAATTGAATCTTTCGCGGAATTTTACAAAACCAAGAAGAAACCGTGAAACAATAATTAATTGTGGTTGAAATTGTTGATGAAATTGAAGAATTTGAGCTTTTGTTGGCAAAACATGAGCTTAAAACGATGACCGGTGCACAAACGTTGAACTTAAAATGAGTACCGGTTAATTAAAACTCAAATAAGGACGAACGGTGCAATTGAAATTCACTTTGGATGACTAACGGGCTGATTTGTAGCAATTAAGGACTAACGGTGTAATGAAGTTTCAACAATGAGGGTTAACAAGCTAACAAAGGACGAATGGTGAAATGTATTGAAAACCAGGGACCAAAATTGTAAATTTCGAAATAAGTTTATAAAAATAAATTTTTTCCCTCCTGTTTCTTTTCCTTCTTCGTTTAAAAATACACAAAATGAAACGAATTAAAATCTTGTCTCGCGGAGTCGTGCGATTATCGACGGCGAAAACTGAATATACCACGTTGATCGAAAAGATGTCACGATCACGATGGTATAAGTTATAATTCCCGTAGTTGAACGACACTCGAAACCAAAAAATCCGAAATAGCTAAAAAACATGTATGGTTTGTTTTCGTTTGAATTAGTTTGGTTCTGAAGGATGATGAAATGACTAGTTCGGTTCCTTCTACAATGACTAGTTCGGTTGATGTTGAAATGACTAGATCGGTTCCACTTGGTTTGTGACTAGATCTGTTCCGTTTGAAAAAGGACTAGATCGGTTGCACTTGGTTTGTGACTAGATCGGTTCTTAAAAAACTGACTAGATCGGTTGTTAAAGGGTTTCACTAGATCGGTTCACACTTGACAAGTGACTAGTTCGGTACTCTAGTTCGGTTGACAAAGAGAGAACTAGATCGGTTGAAGGAGGATGCTAGATCGGTGTCCTTCACAAAAAACAAAAACGTACAACCGTCCTTGTCTTTGCCTTGTTACATAACCAACAAACAAAACGCTAATATCCTTGCACCTTAAAACATGGATCTATGACACCTTGGCTTTTTCAAACAGGTGAGGACCACAAAGATAATAAGCAAAACCAAAATAAGCTTTACAGAAAAGCTTCTTTCAAGAAATAAGCCATGAAAATGAAGATAAGCTTGTTTTTCACGAAAATAAGCTACAAGAACTTAAGACTAATAAGCTCAAATAAGGAGACCAAAAAAAACTAACGAAAAAAAACTTTAAACAACTCGAAACAAAGTTTGAAAGATAAGCTCTAAAATAAGCACTTAATGACTGATTAGGCCACAACTAAGCCTAGAATAATAAGCATCCAAAAATTTCCTTAAGCTCAACGTAACCTTCTTTTAACAAGAAAAACGCATCCTCTTTTGGTTGAACACAAACGCAAACGTTTTTAATAAGTTTGAAATCAAAGCACACGAAATGAGAAATAAAGCCCAAGATGAGAAAATGTAAACAATATGCGCAACACTTTAATGAGATTGAAAACAATAATATTGGAAAAAAAACTAAGCACAAAAAAAATGAACAATAAGCCGAAAGAAAGAAAAAATAAGGCAAAGAGCCAAACCAATAAGCTCACAATAACCATAACAAAACCACTAAACTAAACCTTGGATCTTGATACCACATGTAAGATGTATCATTTCATCATCATGACATAAAAATAAGAAAAAGATTTTAGAGAGAGATAAAAAGAGAAAAATGGTTACCAGCACATTAAAAGAAAAATGAGAAGCAACACCATCTCCACACTTGGAGATGGTTTTTATAGTTACAAGAAATAAAACCCTTCTTGGGTTGTTGGGCTTGACTTTGGGCCGGACCTATTACCAATGGACTTAAGCCTGACACCTAGGCCCAATTAGCTTAGATAAATTCCCGTAAACTAAGTTTTTCTTATACAAGGATCGGGAATATTTAATGACCATCACTTTAATAAAAACACGGCTAACATGAGCCCTCTAATCATACGACGATAAGTCGTTTGATCAGTAAGGGTGCCCTGTAAATTAGCATCCAGTCTCTCAGTGGCCATATGTATGCTCATGGATACACAATCATCCATACCATGTTTCTTTAAAAGCTCAATTGCGTATTGTGACTTACTAATGAATATACCATGGGGTGATTGATGAACTTAAAGTCCTAGAAAGAATTTTAGTTCACCAATCATAGATATCTCAAAGTTATGTTTCATAAGATTTGCAAATCGTTTTGAAAAATCTGGATTTGTAGACCCAAAAATAATTTTGTTGACATATACTTGGACAAGTAATGTGTCTCCCCCGTGATGTATTGTGAACAAAGTTGGGTCAACAATACCTTTAGTAAAATGATGTTCAATCAGGAAAGAAGACAGTTTGTCATACCATGCTCGTAGAGCTTGTTTGAGACCGTATAGAGCTTTCTTCAACTTGTATACATGGTCGGGAAAGTATGGATCGACAAATCCATCAGGTTCGCTAACATAAACTTCCTCTTTCAATGGACCATTTAGAAATGCAGTCTTAGCATCCATCTAAAAGATTGTGATGTTTTTATGTGTAGCAAATGCAACGAACATCCTGACAGCTTCAAGATGAGCAATAGGAGCAAAGGATTCCTTAAAATCTATGCCTTCTTCCTGCTTGTAACCCTTCGCAACAAGACGAGATTTGTTTCGAATAACAATGTTTTTTGCATCATTTTTATTCTTCTAGATCCATTTGACAGATATTCTTTCCATCTGGTCTAGGAACTAGTTCCCATACGTCTAGTCTCTTGAATTGATGCAACTTATCTTACATAGATTCTATCCAGCTGTGATCTGACATAGCTTCTTTGATGTTCTTTGGCTCAAAGGTACTGACGGTTAATGCATACATACATAACTCATAATCAATTTGAAGTCATTTTCGAGTCATCACAGGTTTGGATGGGTTACCAATTACTTGTTCCAAAAGATGAGCTTTTTTTCCAAATGTGTGTTGAGGGTTGTACTTGGTGGAACTCATGCATATTTAATGGATCTAGAGCTATTGATGACTCGGCTTCAGCAAAGTCTAGAGCATCATATGGAGTTAATAATGTATTGCCATCAAATTCTGCAGAGTCTTCTTGATTTAATTCATCAGCCTCCACTACAATAAAAAGGAGTTTTTGGGACGAACCTTTTTGGAACGAACACAAAATAGTGCCAAATGGCACAGTGTTCCTAATCGTGCCAAAAAGTTTACGTATTTGGAACCCTCACTATAAAGTCGTTCCAAACGTGTATGTATTTAAGACGATTCTAAGAAACAGTGCTAAGTACATATGTATTTAGACCTCTTCGTTACAAACGTGCCAAAAAATCACTTATCGGGTTGAAACTTTTTGGCTAACTCGGGTTACGATCGACCCAATTGACCCGAATAAGAATTTTTTTTTTTAATATAGATTTTATATATTTTCTATTTAAAAGAGTAAAAAATGATTTTTATTACATTTGAACCAAGACCTAAATCCAAAACATATATAATGAAAGTGGTTTTGATGTTATAGAATTGGGAACTATGAACATACAAAAATGTGCAAACAGTCTAAGTTTCTAACGCGAGCTAACTAAGAGAGGGGTTTTCTATAAATCCATTTTCTATCACCAAGAATTTAAGTTGGAGAAAATTATCAGTATAAAGAAGTTTTGCCTACCAATTAGGGGATGTCAAAAAGATCGACCGGACCAGAACACAACCAAGATCCGAACCCGAATAAGCATATACGGGTCGCGTTGCGGGGTCCGTTCAAAATTTAGATACCCGGTTAATGTGGTCAACGGTCGAGTAACCCCGAATACTAAATAGGAATCAGGTCTCGGGTTGTGAAACTATTTGCTAACTCGGAGTTTCAAGTCGGACCCGATTGTGACGCCGAATAGAGAATTATTTTTTATAATTTTTTTTAAATAAGATATTATATATTTTAGCTAGATTAAAAAAGAGTAAACGCAAAGATGATTTTTATTACATTTAAACCATATTCGGGTTGACCTGAACCCGAATTGACCCGACCCGAGTTGACCCGAACCCGAATTCAAATAAGGTCGAAGTTATTGGTAATGGTAATTTTTTTATTGTGACGGGACACATTGACCTGACCCGAATTGACCATAGCGCCAACCAACCCGAGCGCGCTGGCTAACACTCGAAGCTACCTCATCGCAAAATCCCGAAATTCACTTTAAAGTTTTAGTAGGCGGGCTTATTTTTTAGAAATCCCTTTGCCTCCCTTAAAATTTATTAAAATCCCTAATCTAAAACAGATGTACAGGCGCACATCACCTTACACTCTTCGTGCACATCCATTGGGTCGTCTTTTCTCATGTAAAAAGTTTTCTCCATCAATTTCATGCTTATTTTTTTTTGCTTTAAGTTATAGTAGAATACGAATTAGGCGGATTTACAGAATCAATTCACAAAGGTGAATTAGGGCCACACCAGTACTTAATTATTTGTTCTTCAGTTTTAATTACTATTGATTTTGATATTTTTGTAGTTGATGTTCTATGGCTTTTATATTTGTAGTTATTTAGATTCTTATTTTAATAAATTGTTACAGTTATGATTTCAGTTATTCCAAAAAAGGTGTAGACTGTTTTGCAAATAGCTGGTTGTTATAGATCAAAGATTAAGGCTTTTAATTCGTTTACATTTTTATTCAACTAAACCTGGAATTTTTTGTGTTGTTTGGTTATGCATAATGTTTTTATTTGGGCAAGCACATAGAGAAGTTCTTAGGTCTGCTTAATGTATAGATTGATGATAAACATTGAATTACATAAAAACGTAGAGTGTATTCCAAGTTGTATAGATTTTTCTATTTGTAATGTATTGCTATAAGTCTATACTGTAATATATTTGTTTCATCTATTACATAGACAATAAAGAATGATGAGTTTGTGGTGATATTATCTCAGAAAAAAATAGTTTTAGCTTGATGACTTGATGAAAATCAACTATACATTCAAAACTAATATTATTCTTTTGTAAAGTGGTGTATTTTGTGAGAGCTTTGAAGAAATTGGTGCCCTGTATATTGGATTCTTAGTGACTTGATCATAAATAATTGTACTTCCTAGCTGAAGAAATTAGCACCACATATATTTAAGGCTTGATCACAAATAATTTTTGTTGCTCGCATCCTTTACTCCATTGAAGCTCGAACAGTTTGTTTTACTTTTTAGGTTTGGAATAGTAACTATCAAGTACTCTAACTGCTTAAGAACTTGGCATGGTGAAAATATAGCGTAATCTATGTAATACATTATCTTGCATCATATCATTACTAATGTTTTCAATTATGTTACAACAACGAGCCAATGAAGAGAATTATTATGTTAAAGAACAAGCCAAATTGATCCATGTTCAAGTTAGTTAAATTTATACTTTAAATGCCATATTCAAGTAGCTGATGTGTTAGAATATACTATTTGCTTTTCTTGTTTTCATTCTTGAACCAAGTTCTCAAGTTTACTTAAGATCAATTAACTTATTTTTTTTGAAGCTGTCCTCCATTTGATAGTTGTAGGTCTTTTATAAAATATTTAGTTGGAATATAATGTTTAGTTGGAGATTTAGACCTTTGATCTTTTGTTGGATATTTCTTTTATAGGGGTTGGAGGACATTGCAGATTAATGATACCAGCATGTCCATCATAATAACTCAAAGCTAAAACAAAGGCCTTGACAGAGCTTTGGTGAGCACTCATGATCACTTTGTTGATAAAAGACTTGGATTCAATAAATATATTAACAGAAAGTGTATGGTGTATGTAGGTTGGTTACACCAACTGTGGGAAGTATTTGAGAACAACCGGCTGGTATCTCATGTTTATAATACTGGAAAGGTTGTGGATGAGGCTTAGTGGGGAAGTCGATAACAAGCGGCTCATATACGATGTTATAATATTGGCAAGGTCATGGTCGAGGCTCAAGTCATGCAACTTGATTAATTAAGATGATCCAGATTCATGTAAACAAGTTGTAAGCTACTGGTCATATATAGTTGTATCATGGTGGTCGATCTGTGTTTAGAAAGGAGAACATGTTAGAAAACGTTGTTGTATCTATATACATTGACTTACTATGTCTAGTTTTTACCGGGTTTACGTAATTGTATGAGATTTCAGGCAACTGTATATCCTTGATTTTATGAATGATGAATGAAATCTGAGTTACTGAATTTTAGATTCTTATTTGAACTTAAGTTTTGCATATTTGAAACAACTAATTAATATGATGAGGTAACCAATCTGTTTGGAGTGGACATATAACCAAGCCAAATATTTTTGGCACATCAGACAAAATTGTGCTATATAAGTTTGGCACGAAAAATGAATTTGTGCCAAATACTTTAGACATAAGAGATGAGATCGTACCAAATAAGCATTTTTCAGGCGATGAAAATGTGCTAAATGGGCATTTAGAACGGTAAGTGACTTACCGTGACAAATACTAACTCATAGGACACAAAAACAAAACCATCCCAAAGCCCGTGCCAAATACTATTTGGCAAAAATTCAAACCGACCCCAATGTATTTGGCACCCTCATATTTGGAGAGCCAAAACCGTGCCAAACCCGTGCCAAATAGTATTTGGCACGGTTTTCACCCCTCCCAAATACCCATTATTCTTGTAGTGTTTTTCTGTAAATTGTATCCCGAATCCTGCGATGGCGAAGATGAAATGTTAGACGAAGGGGATAACTGGGGGATTGATCCACTTGAATTCATATCCTGAGTGAATTCAATATTCGAAAGTCATAGGAGAAGGGAAGGAAGGACTAAAAAAGCATTATTTCATTCCTGGATAAATGGAAGCTGGAATAAACGATGAATGGAAGACATCGTATCAAGCGATGAAGAATGGGAGGAATCTGACTATGGAAACCCTCCTAACACTGCTATTGGCTCATTCTTCAAGCCTTATTAAAAGCTAAAGAAAAATGTGACATTGAAAAAGAGGATGGACGGAGCCAAAAGAAGCGTAAAAGCAACAATAGTGATTTAGAGATAAATATTCTAGACAAAGCACCCAAATTTGACAATATGAACGATGAGCAGCCTAATAAAAGGGTGTGCAAAGCCGAGAAGTTTGAAGTTATAAAATATTCACTAGGACCTAACGAAGAATACATTGCTATAAAATCATGTGAATACAATGCTTGGGAAAGGAACGATGATAGTGTGTCTCACATCTACCAAGAAATTTTTTGGAAGAAGGACAATGGATGGACTATGACACGCACCAAGTGAGAAAATTGAAGAAAAAGTCTAACTTAAAGACTAGCTGAAAGAAAAGTGCTTCCCGGGAGACAACCTGGAATGTTATTTATTTTTATCGAGTCTGTTTTCCCATACATCAATACAGCGTATCCGCTCCATACCATACGGCGTATTGGATGTCTGGACGTTATCAGTCCTTTATTTTTTTGCACTTTTAAACATTATTGTTAGTTCTGTCTATACGGCGTATTCATGCACATGATACGGCGTAATTGGCAGATTGACTCGTATTGATACTTTTTACAGGTCTTTCTATATGGCGTATCTTGGTTTTTGGATACAGCGTATTGACTGCCTGTACAGTTTATTATTTTTTTATTAACCGTAGGATACCCGAGATAGGATTTTGCATGTTTTTCCTATATTTTGCATAGGACCTCGCTAGAAAAGAAATTGACAAAGTTGGTGAAGTATCTACAATCTGGAATTCTTGCTCATAAAATGAACATGGAAAATCTACCGAGCAAATATCAGGGAGTTTCTCATTCTAATTCTTTAATTTCTCATTTTTAACGTTTTATCTATACAACGAGGACGTTGTATAATTTAAGTGAGGGGATGGGAATTAAAATGCATACTTGTCCTATATTTCACATTAAAATGCTTAAATTATGCTCAAATTTTAAAAAAAAATTCAAGCATACTTTTGTGAAATTACTTGATACATAACCCGCACATAATAACCCTTATTAGATACCGTGAGGATTCAGTCTTATCCATTGTGGAAAACTAGAAAGGGGGTTAAATAGTTTACCGCTTTTTAATTTAAGGTTTTAAAGTGTTTGTAAAAATTATAGATTCAACTTTATGTGAATTCAATACTTGCACAATATGAACAATATACTTAAACAATTAATAGGATAGTATGAGAAGATAATGTAAGACAAGAGATAAGAGTAAGAACAATCAAACCACATCACGAGGATTTATAAAGGTTCGATAACGAAGCACCTCTTCGCCCTACTCCACTCCCCGAGCACCTAACTCGAGAGTTTTATTCACTATGTCAACAAGCTCCCTTATGGCGGAGAAAACCTTACACAACTTTCGCTTATCTTGATTTCCGACACTAAGCTAGATGTCAAGTTTTAATCTTAGCTAGAACCAATCTACTACAACTTCACTACACAACTTTGCTTCACGACTTGATCACGACTACATAAGTCCTTAACACCTTAGTTTTCTTCACACTACTACTTCACCAAGCCACTCCTATAATCATACCTAACTAACACTACTAGGAAAGATCACCAAGATCCAACTATACTTACAACTATCACCAAGATCTAACAACTACACAACTTTACAAGATTTATAAATGATTTATAAGTTAAGACATGGATGCAATAAGATTGCAACAACACACAAAAGTGTAATACTTCTTTACTTGATGATGAAAGTATTTTTCTCTTGCACTTGAGGATTTGAGCTTAGATCACTTGGAAACAAAGCTTTATGATTAAATGATCAAAGGATTTTAGTGAGATGTGTGGGCTATTTTAGAACATAAAGAATGAGTGCAAAAAGTGAGAAAATAGTAGGGAAAAGTCTAGTATTTATAGGACAAACTAGAGGAGCGTCTACTTATGGGTGGTCCCTGTTGGTAGAAATATTGCGATATTTAATCTATACATTCTCTTTATGTTTTGGTGATGACAAACATGCAACTTATAACACATAACGTAAAGTGCTTAAGTTACTCGTAATCACTAATCATCAATTCGTCAACATCTTTTGACGTCTCAAGTTTTCTTCAACAATAAATTTAAGTTCGCACCCGATGTAAATCACTAAAGGTATGAATAAACAAACTTTAATTTGTTGAATGATCAAAGAAATTTTTTATTTTTTCAAACCTTACATTTATAAAATGGGACAAACATTTTTAAAATATATACAAATGATTTTTGTATTTGTAAGAAATGTTTTATTCAAAATAAATATTTTGGATTCAAATTTTCCACTTAAAACGGCTATAAAAAGTCCAGTAAACACCTCCCCTAAATAGGACAAAAAGAGGAGCGTCTGAAAATGGGCGGCCCCCTTAAATACATGGGCGCCCCCCTTAATTATAAGGGGGCCGACACCCTATTTATGGGGACCGGCCATAGACCCCGCTCCTCCAGCTTGTCCTATAAATACTGGACTATTCCTCAACATTTTTCTAACCTCTTAGCACAAATTTTTCTCAGATCTAAAACCTCCTTTCAAACTCTTTCCTTTGATCACTTAACTTATTATAAGTTTGTTTAAAATATGATCCAATCATCCATCCATTGAAGTGCAAGAGAAGAACTTTCGTTATCATTAAGATACGAAGTTATGTAGGCTACTTAGGGCATTCGTGACATGTCTTACATTCACAATGTATAGATCGAGTCCATGTATTCCAAACTTGTGTAATTGCTTGATCATGGTGATCATGGTGTGTATTGTAGTTAGATCGTGGTGATCTTACCAAGTAGTGTTAGATAGTTGTGATATAAGTAGTGTGGTGAAGTGAAGTTGTGAAGTTGTGAAGAAGTTGTGAAGTTGGGAAGAAGTCGTGAAGTTGTGAAGTCGTGAACAAGTCGTGAAGTCGTGTTGTGATAGATTGGTTCTAGCTAAGATTAGAACTCGACATTTAGCTTTGTGTCGTAAATCGGTGTAAGCAACGTTGTGTACGGTTTTCTCCGCCTTAAGGGAGCTTGTTGACTAGTGAAGTAACTCTCGAGTTGGGTACTCGGGGAGTGGAGTAGGGCGAAGAGGTGCTTCGTGACCGAACCACTATAAATCATCGTGTCCGGTTTGCATTTCCTTTTACTTATCTCTTTACATTTATACTCGCATTTATCACTTTATATTTATACTTGCAATTGTGTGGTGTGTTGATTATATAGTTTTAATAATGTCTTAAATAAACGTGAATATTGTGTGTTGGTTTGTATTGTTGTAAATCGATGTATTAATATGTGTATATAACTTGTATGAACACTCATCATATTGTATCATGCTTGATCGGTAATTTGATACGAAACATTTTAAGATTTTTAACAAAAACGTATTCACCCCCCTCCCTCTACGATTTCCACAGTCCCCTTAAATAGGTGGGCGGTCCCCTTAAAATTAAGGGGGCCGCCCGTGTATTTAAGGGGGCCGCCCTAGACTATAGGCTCCCCAGTTTGTCTTTTGTGTAGGGGGGATTTTCTAAAACTTTTCTAGCCATTTTAGTTCTGAAAATTTGAATTTCAAAATGTTTATTTTGAATAAAACATTTCTTTTAATTGTAGAAAATGTTTTGTAATGTTTATAAAAATGTTTACAGCATTTTATAAAAGTGTGAGGTTGAATAAAAGTTTCATTTGATCATAAAATGCATTAAGCATTTATTTATTCATACATTTAAGTGATATAATTTTCGAAATAAAAAATTTACTACTAATTACTTGTTTACGTTTAATTTTACATTGAACGTTTTTATATTTTGTGATTATCAAAACGTAAAGATGTGAAAAATATTAATAATGTTTTTAGGCATTATTTCTATCAACAATCTCTCCCTTTTTGATGATTACAAAATTTAAACTCATTAAATATAACTTTATTTTTAAACAAGTATTTAGTGAGTTTTTATGTCATTTCTCCCCCTTTTTGTAGAATCAAAAAGGCATCATCGAGAATTGCAAGTAAAATCGACAGAATAAATGCTTCTCTTTGATGTGTGCTCCCCCTCGTTCGAGGGCACCAAGGAATCGAGCTATGGTTTCTTGGCTACAAAAACGAGTTAGAACAATACAAATATTTCTAACATGTAGCAAGAAGGAAAAATATGGCATACTAGTAATGCAACCAACAATATAATCCATAAAATTAATAGTTATGTGACCACACTCATGCATACATAAGGAAAATAAATATCATGCTAACATACATTTTTAAACTACAAAGAGTCCTATAACTAGTGAATCTCTATAGGACTTGCTTGCAAAATGATGGGTGGACAATTATTTGAGAAACCAAAACATAGAGTGTGTTTAGTTTGGTGAAGATGGTGGAGGTGGTGGGATGATGGTTGTTGGTGGTTGTGAAAGCATGTGTTCAATATATGAAAACATATATTGGAGTTCATCTCTCATCTAAATAATGAGGTGAGTACGATTGTGAATGCTCACAAGAATGAATCTCCATGTGCCCAAGAAGGTTCCAAGGAAATGGGAGACCTATAATAGGTGGTTGTATGGTGATGGAGTATTAATTGGACATCAAGTGGGGTAATTGGTTGGAAGGGTGAGAGTAGATGTCCTTGATGCATTTCTTTGAGTAAGAGGTGGTTGGAGAAACTCTTGGAGGAGGAGATGTTGGTGGGTTTAAGTAACCATTGGGTGAAAGTGATGTTGATGAGGTTGGTGATTTGGGTATGTAGTCAATTGAGGATGAAGAAGTATCTTTGGTTGATGGTGTTTTGGAAGGTGCATTAGGAGCACTAGGTGATGAGAGTTGAAGTTTGGGTGATGGAGTTTTTGTATCATCTTGGGTTAAATCCACAAACAATTGTTTTGGTGGTATGATGTTGATTTTTGGTCTCTTGGAGGCTTTGGAAATGGAAGCTCTAGTAGATGTCATGGATGTTGATAGTGGTTAGTGTATGATTTGGTGGATGATGTGTTGGTGATGATCATTTGGAAGGGATTTATGGGAAGAGAATGGATTGAAAAATGAATGAATTTGAACTAGTTTAGGTTGTTCCAAATTGTGTTCGAGCATTCTGGGCAAAGATAGCCGAGACTAGGTAAAAGAGGGTCAAAAAGCAGGAAAAATATTGTTTTACCCGTGATTTACTAGGGCAGTCCCCTTAATTAGGGGGCGGTCCCCTTAAAGATAAGGGGGTCGCCCGTTATTAATTAAGGTGGCCGCCCTCTGTTGGCTTCCATTTTTCACAGAAAAACGATTTTTCTCAGAATTTTTTGTGAGAGTATTTCTGTTTTGGTGGTTTATTTGCAGCAAGCCCTATTGAGTTGTATGAGCACATTTAATCATATAGCATGTAATAAACATATCAAGTCATGAAACCAAAGTAGCATAAGTAGTTGATTAAATAAAACAACTAAAGGTTTAAGTCATCATAGCAAACAAGTACCTAAAGATAACTAACACATAAGTCTTCCATTACATCGGATAATCACCACACATGGGGTTAAGAACATCACAATATTCAAGGTTTAATAATTGTCTCTTAAAACTACATTTAGACATCTAGCTCACTTCACTCCGATCTCTTTATTTATTCTTCTTGCTATACACTCCTTTTAGTGCATTTCCAAATGACTTGAACCCCCCGCGCATCTCCTTGTCCATTTGTTGCGTTTGGTTGAGCAAGGTGTTTGTCGTTCAAAGACCTAGGATGAGAGGAGTTTCATCGGTTTGTTCAGAAGCAGAAGGCATATGGTAGTTTTGGTAGTTGAGTGGATTAAGGGAGTTAAGATAAGTGGTAGGAGATTGAGTACTTGCTCGAGAAGTTTCGACATCGTCATCATCATCATCATCATGTTTGGTGAGATGACGTGCCGTGATGATGACGAGGACGAAGAGGAGAAGAATGACGCGCCCTTGCCACGATCACTTCGGAGGTAGTCGAGTTTGTTTTAGACTAAGAGGATGCAAGACTCTTTCAAACAATGTTATAGATCGCCATTATCAAGATGAGGAACGTTTCAATTACGTTTCTGATAAAGTACGAGTCAAGGAAACATGACGATACGGTAGATTGCATTTGGAGTATCTCTTAGCACATTAGATTCTTTTGACGAAGAATAAGCAAGATTGCTATTGGTTCCTCTATGGCAACAACAACAATACACATGTGAGCAAGACAGCGGGGAGAACGGTCCTGATGTCCTCCTTAGTCTGTAATACTTTTTCTCAAATGAGTTCTTACTCATTGCTTCCATGTCGGGGGGGCTTTATTTCTTTGGTGAGAATTTGATTTGGTTTTGAGTGCGCGAGGGGAGGACGTTTGACTTTTAATGGTACGATCTACCATGACACGTTCCAATTCAAGAAGTCAACGAATGTCGTCGGGAGTAGGATCTTACATTAAGTTCGGTGTTGCAATTGGTCCCTCGGTCTTCTCGAGAAGACTCAAAGGGATGCAAGGTCCTATTCGTTTGTAAAAACGGCTTGACCATTGTATGGAATTTTGAGGATTTGACCAAATTGAGCGAGAGTAAGACGTTGATGAATTCGTTGTTTGAATCATAAAAGAGATAACAAGATTGCACATATTCATCCGGTTATGTACCGTGACTTGGCTATAGAAGTCTAGAATGAATCTTGGAATAATTGGTCCGTTGATTTGAAAGAGACAATTGAAACGAATGTTAGTAAAAAGATGCTTAATATTGTTGGATTTGTAGTAGGCTTGATCAACAACACGACCTTCGTGAATGTTACGGTTTTCAATAGGTTTGTAGAACTGGGCAATAGTATGGGAGATGTCGGGAATTTTGGATACTTTTGGAATGTAGGATTTAGTGAGAGATATATCGGTGGTAGTAGCTTTCGGCATTTTTGTCACCTAAACAAGATATCAACAAAATAAAAATGTTACAAAAGAAAATAATAAAGAAAATAAAGTGAAGTTTTTGACAAATGATCGGGACTGGATTACTTCGACGCAAAAAGTTAAAACTAAGAAGTGCTCCATATGTTCCTTAATTAATTTTTGAATTAATTAGTTTGTCGAAGAATATATATTAGTTATATATTTCAACATCAAGACTATAACCAAACACTCCTTTATCATACAAAATTTGTCTTAAGCTTGTCGGTAATTATGTGTTTAAGTGTATATTTTGTTTGATAAGTATAAGTTTATTATTTTTGACTTGACAAGAGTTAAAGTGTTTGTTTTGACTAAATTACTATGTTTTTGGAATGTAGCTAACGGCCCCTTTATTTTATACCTTTTATAAAATATATCAATATATATATGAATTATATATCTTGATGATTATACAGTTTGTTTAAGTGTTTTATACAAGTGACAAAACTACAGGTGATGGTTATTTCGACTCTAAAAATTGATCCTAAGAAACGAACCAAACACCCCTTTATTTTTATAACACATTATCCATTGATTCGAAAAGTATACATTTAGGAATGTATGTTTCGATGGGCAATGTATTGTTGTTTTAACATGTTTTTGGCATGAATCAACAATGTATAACCTTTGTTTCAAAAAAATGAAAAATATGTATATATATTTATAAAATTTTCGAGCAAAAAAAATTTTGTGACTCAATTCTAATGAATGTATTGAATTCTTATGACTACGGGAATCATCGTAGTTATGGATTTCCTAGTTCTAATCTAAAAATCAAAAGACAAAAAAATATAATTATACCCAATTTTGATTAAGAACAAAATTGGATGAATTTGAAAAAGATAAGTATAGAAAATCTTACAATAGGTGTTGTTAATCGAGTTGTAGGTGATTGCCCTTTGCGAAATTGGATGAATTTTGAGTTTGGGAATTGGATTTTATGGTTTTTGAGTGTGTGTGTTCGTCACACAGTAGCAGGGAGAAGAGGGAGAGGATAAATGGGTGTTTGGTAATTGGTTTTGTAGAGAAAAGGGTTTGTTTGGCTTTTCAGATGGGCGGTCCCCTTAATTAATTAAGGGGGCCACCCATTTTACACGACCGGTCCCCTTAATTTTAAGGGGGCCGCCACCTGATTTTTTTTGACCAGTTTTGTGAGAATGAATATTGACAATTTTTAATTAACTTATTTTTTAATTAAAAAAATTTCTTTGACTATTTCGGACGAGATAATCAAGATGTCAATACATGAGGTGATTTGGTGACTATACTCCTTGCGAGTATAATGAAACATGATAAATTAATTTCTTCGAAAAAGAAATTAATTAATGCGTTTTGAAATGGGAAAAAGTAGATATTGTGGAGGATGAGAGATTGGAATGGAGTTAAGACTTCAACGAGGCGATTTTGATAGACGTAGTTGAGGGGAGCGTCGAGGTGGAAGGGAGTTTGTTTCATCCATAGTGGTTTAAGATTTTTCCGATGCAAAACTAATCCTACTTCTATGTTAATTATTATCCACTAACTCACTTTTTTCGTCTACGTAAGTTTATGGCCATAGAAGATTTCCATTTCATAGTGGTTCATGGATAATCCATGTGAAATAATCGTTCCTAATGAACAAATTCTTTTAAAACTAGAAAGCCAACAAATGGCATTTCTAGTGACTACCATATTTCCTAATTATCATTAATACTAAGTATATCATATACCAATCTATAATTTACGTAATTAGAGAGTGAGACGTACCTTAGCCTTCAAAAGAAATTACATAAAAATCTTTAAGGTAGCAAGCTTTAAGGATGAAGATTTATGGAAATCCTATACGAGTTCTTCAATTTGTTTGACGAAAGCCAAATGATGCTTGTAGATGATTAACCTCGGAAGATATGATCATTTATCCATTTGGTCCCCATTGTTTCATAGGACCGAAGTTATTGTTTCCGAACATGTTTTGCATTTGATTCGAACACATGCACGGTAAACATCTTCCATATTGAGTAAAGCTCAGTTGGTGTGGATGATTCCACATTGTGTGATTAGTGTTAGAATAATTTGGTCTACCTTGGTCTCTCCTAGGTTGAGGTGTTTTGGAACGAGGATGAAAATTTTCTTTTTTTCTCGGAGGAGGTGTTTTAGACCTCATTGTGGGTTTAGTAAATCCGACTCCGGGTTTTAAGGAGGGTTTGTAAAAACGTTTTACCTCATCATCACTTGCAATAGGAATTTTAGTATTGTTTATAAGTATAAATTTTGGTTTTGAGTTTGGGTTTGATTCTATCAATTTTTCCTTCGACTCGACTTCTTGGGCTTTTACAAACTTTATTTGTTTGGTTTCGCTAGGTGACCCTTTGGTAAAATTAAATCCTAAACCGGATTTATCTCCGGAAGATTTTTGAGAACTTATTAATTTCTTAAGTGAGTGACTGCTATCATTAAATTGATTTAGCCTAGATATTTCTTTTCTAAGCTTCTCATTTTCAAACTTAAGGTCTTGACATGATTTGCATTCTTCATTTACTTCCTTACCTTTTTCTAACCTAGATAATTTATCTTTTAATTCAAGTACTTCATTCTCTAATTCTACTTTGGCTTGTTTTAGAGTTTTATTTTTAGCCATGGCTTTTAATCCTAATTTGCATAGTCTACTATATTCACTATCTAAGTATGATTGGTTATCACTAAAGTATTCGGTTTCGGAAAACACCTCATTAGAAGCTTTAGCCATAAGGCACTTTTCGTCCTTTGTCTTCTCCTCTTCATCTTCATCGCTATCACTCCAAGATCCTCCAATAAATGCTCTTTGATTCGTTGTTCTTTGGCGGCTTTGAACATTCTCCAATGAGGTGATTTGGATCACCACATCTAAACATTATCTTTCACTTTTAGCCATAACCATCATTTCTACGTCTTTGGAATGTTTTTCTATCGCCTCGTGGTTGTCTTACAAATCTTCCTCATCTCTTGAAGAATTTCTTGAATTCCTTTACGGCCATAGCATACTCTTCGTCTTCACTATCGGAGCTTGAGCTATCTTCATCACTATTCCTTTCACCTTTTAATGCAAGGATCTACTTTGTTCTTTCTTTTCCTTTGACGTTTTTTGAATTCTTTTATTAGTACTTCTTCATAAACTTTTTAAGTTTCCAATTGTTCGTCATGAGGTATGGTTGTTTGATTCTTTTGTTCATTCAATCGGCGTGACTTTCGGGGGGGGGGCGCATTTTGGATGTAATGCCCTAAGAATTTCCTAACGCAATTCTTGCTAGAATAAACTTCTTCAAGTGCTTTTAGATAGTAATAATAGTGTTAAAATTTAGCAATGCATTTTATATTGACTCCTCTCCTGGGAATCATAAAATTGTTTTATTGTTGAACAAGAAGTTCTATTTGTTAGCTTTGACTGATTATTACCTTGATGAGTGATTATTAAAGTATCCTCAAATTTCTTTTGCAAGTTTGACACATAAAAATTCTTTTCGTATTCTTTTCGTGGCAAAAGCCATTATAAATTACCATTTTAGCTTCATTATTTTTAGCAAGTTTCTTTTTAAGATCATCATTTTGTTTATGAAAAGGTACGACTTCATCCTTTTTAGTTTCGGTTTATTTTTGAATGGAGGAAATCACCATTCGTAATTAACATGCCAAAGATCTAGATCTTTGACTTCACATAAGTTTGAATCTATTTTTCCAATAAATAAATCCATCACTTTCAAATAGTGGTGGTCTTTGCATAGATTACCCTTCAAATATTTTTTCTAATTCCATTAGATCGATTAATTAAAATACAATTTATTTTAAAAATCTTGTTTGACGTGGCTCTTGATACCAATTGTGGAAAACTAGAAGGGGGTTGAATAGTTTACCGCTTTTTAATTTAAGGTTTTAAAGTGTTTGTAAAAATTATAGATTCAACTTTATGTGAATTCAACACTTGCACAATATGAACAATATACTTAAACAATTAATAGGATAGTATGAGAAAATAATGTAAGACAAGAGATAAGAGTAAGAACAATCAAACCACAACACGAGGATTTATAGTGGTTCGGTAACAAAGCACCTCTTCGCCCTACTCCACTCCCCGAGCACCTAACTCGAGAGTTTTCTTCACTATGTCAACAAGCTCCCTTATGGCGGAGAAAACCTTACACAACTTTCGCTTATCTTGATTTCTGACACTAAGCTAGATGTCGAGTTCTAATCTTAGCTAGAACCAATCTACCACAACTTCACTACACAACTTTGCTTCACGACTTGATCACGACTACACAACTTCTTCACACCTTAGTTTTCTTCACACTACTACTTCACCAAGCCACTCTTATAATCACACCTAACTAACACTACTAGGAAAGATCACCAAGATCCAACTATACTTACAGCTATCACCAAGATCTAACAACTACACAACTTTTCAAGATTTACAAATGATTTACATGTTAAGATATGGATGCAATAAGATTGCAGCAACACACAAAGGTGTAATACTTCTTCACTTGATGATGGAAGTATTCTTCTCTTGCACTTGAGGAATTGAGCTTGGATCACTTGGAAACAAAGCTTTATGATTAAATGATCAAAGAATTTTAGTAAGATGTGTGGGCTGTTTTAGACAGAAAGAATGAGTGCAAAATGTGAGAAAATAGTGGGGAAAAGTCAAGTATTTATAGGACAAACTGGAGGAGCGTCTACCTATGGGCGGTCCCCTTAAATAGGTGGGCGGTCCCTTTAAAATTAAGGGGGCCGCCCGTGTATTTAAGGGGGACGCCCTAGACTAGGGGCTCCCCAGTTTGTCTTTTGTGTAAGGGGAAATTTCTGAAACTTTTCTAGTCGTTTTAGGTCTGAAAATTTGAATTTTAAAATGTTTATTTTAATAAAACATTTATTTTAATTGTAAAAAATGTTTTGTAATATTTATAAAAATGTTTACAACATTTTATAAAAGTGTGAGGTTGAATAAAAATTTCCATTGATCATAAAATGCATTCAGCATTTATTTATTCATACCTTTAAGTGATATAATTTTCGAAATGAAAATTTACTACTAATTACTTGTTTATGTTTAATTTTACATTGAACGTTTTTATATTTTGTGATGATCAAAACGTAAAGATGTAAAAAATATTAATAATGTTTTTAGGCATTATTTCTATCAACATCCGTTTCTAAATGTTTACCCAAATCCCACAAAAATATGAGTGTGTCGATGATGTTGTAGACTTTAGAACTTGGCTTGGTATATCTATTCAAGACCATAATAATGAGTACTATGGATTTAGATAGAGTAACTTGTTTAAATTGGTAAATTTCTAGGATTACACCCAAAAAGCCTTTATATGTTGTTTTATTAACTAACTACACTGGTTGCTTAAACCCCGTATAAACCCTTTGTTTACTCTCATTCTAAGAGTAAGATACCACTAGAAAAACCAGTAGAGCCAATCATTTAGGAATAACACCAACTATTTGCTTCGTTACACCTTTACACCTTAGCCTACCCTGTTAGATTAAGTCCATTTATCAGTTGCTAGTTGCTTAAAGTGTAAAGTATGTATTTCTTGTGTCTTGTGTCATTTTCTATCTCTGGCATGGTTGGGAAATTTGCACATTGCAAATGGGAATGTAAAAAGTAATCAAAACTTATGTATTTTTACTACATCACAATTATTGGTACGTCCGAAGAACAAAGAATTATCGAAGAAATTATCCGGAGTTATTATGATCGTGAAGATGTTGAAATTACACCGAGATTTGTAGTATAGTTTAGATGAAAAAATTGAAAAAATTAGAAAATTGCAACAAAAAAAAGAAGAGGAAAGTTTGAAGATAGTCGGTTCGTAAAGCCTTAAACCGATGGAATTATTTAAAGGATCGATTATTCGTTGATACGCGCAATAAATCAACGATGTAAAGTTTTGTATAAAGTGGTAGATATCGCCACTTGTCTTGTAAAAGTATGTAAAGTATGGGATGATTGGGAGTTGACCGTTACGGGAACGCCAAGTTAGGTTGTTGTTTTTGATCTATGATCAAGACGTTTGTGTATATAGTTGTGTCTTTATCATGGTAACGGTCAGGAAAAAGTATCTAGCAACTTGTACCTTATCTGTTTGGACTAAATCTATTTGTTTCATAAATTTTTATTTAACAATAATTTATTTCCCTTTCCTAATGATTAACCTTAGGTTTTACTCGAATGAGGATGTGATCAAATCATGCATGTCTATTCCGTTGTTACGTCCATGTATGTGTGATTCAGCCACCTTGTTGTTTTATTACTTTTGGTGAAAGTTAAATTATCCATACCCTATATCACTTTACTAGTCCTACTCTTTAGCTTATTCGAGTTAAATTTTGAATGCAGTCATATGTGTCTATCCCATCATTATGGGTGTGTGTGTATGGTCTTTGTCACCTTTTCTAGAATATTGGTATCGGTAGAAACTAGATAAAGTGATCAAACCCTTTAAGTCTTATAAATAAAAACCAATTTACCTTTATAAACTTGTTACTCCTTAGCTCTAGTGGTGGATATGTGTATCCTTGCCAAGCCTATGATAGAATACTCGTCATGACCGAGCAATTGAGCGAATTAGTTACATGTTACCACATAGATTAATTGAGTGATTTGAGTGTTTTTATCTTCCTATTTGTATGCTTGTAATTGATCAAATAAATGCTTAACGGAAAAAATCCTTAGGGATACATTTTCATTAACTTCTAAAGGCTACTTGAGGACAAGTATGATTCAAGTGGGGGATATTTGATGACATAAAATAATGTCACTTTTATAGTATCATTTATCCCATGTAAATAACCGATTTTGTATAATTATTGCAAGAATTGTTACTTAATTGTTTATATTTAAGAATTGCAGTTGATACGTATTTTATTTTAAATATATTCTTACCAAGTTTTAAATTTATAAAACTCGATCTACCTAACAACGCACTAACGGGCAGAGAACCCGATCGTGGGTAGTATAGAATGGTAAATTCGAGGTCGTCCCAAGAGCTAAGTTGTAATTAGTTTTAATTTGAAATGTCACGTTTATAAAATGACTTTTGATTTGATTTGTAATGAATTAAAAATAACAATAAAATAAATAATTGGAAATAAAAATAGTTGGAGATACCAAGAGAGAAAACGTGCTAACCTAGTTACTTCATTACTATTGTTATGAAAACATTTTCCTGCGCGATGTTAAGCTTTGGTTTCATTAGTGGTTTCTAAGGTCGATAGACTTGAATGTGCATATATAGTCTATCCTATACTTCCTGCGATTCCGAATCAGCCCCAAATCGTTTAGGAGGTAGGTTATCCAGGTTGCAGTGATTAATCCCAACTATTCCTAAAACATATCTAATAACTTGTAAAGATTATTAACCCCCATGGAAAGGGTTCCTATGCTTTTTAAGTATATTGAGTGATAAGTGCGGTGACCGGTTAGTTCATGCACTAGGTAAGGAGTTAGTGATCCTCCCTAGTACCCAATGGATCCCATATTGACTAGATAATCTAATAATGGGGCAAGCCATGTCCAAACCACCAGTACTACCAAAACCCAGGGTTACACGATAGTCAAGGAATATCTAACGAAACCATAATCTAAAAAGAAACAATCATAAAAAAAGTAACTAAAACACATCAAGAAATAGAAGAAATCATGGATTGAAAACTCATAATTCTTATAGTATTCGTATTTGAACGATTAAATACAAAAAGTAAGTAAAGTGTGATCTCCCTTAGACTCCAGGTGGAAATCTTTGAAGGTTGGAAGCCTTTGTCACCTCTCCAATTGGCTGTGGAGGAAGTGATGTCGGAATAGCTTGAATGAAGCCTCTATTTATAGGTATCGAATCTGTTATGGCGTAACTGATAAATGTGTTACGCCGTAACCTTCTTACACGACATTCCATATTTAAGCAGTTGTTACGGCGTAACCAGATATGGTGTTACGCCGTAACCTTTAAATAATGTCCATAAGTATGTGATCTTCATTCTATATTTGTAGATCTTCTTGGTTACGGCATAACTGGATAAGGTGTTACGCCGTAACTCTAATTTGACAAGATTTCCTTCCAAATATATGGTTACAGCGTAACTAGATATGGTGTTACGCCGTGACATTGCCCTTGATCTTCGTACTTTCTTAAAATATGTTACGGTGTAACCATTTTTGGTGTTACGCCGTAACATTCTTCAAATATTTACACTTTGAGTCATTTTTCCCCTGTTTCTTGTCACTTTCCTGCATTTCACCTGAAAACTACAAAATGATAGAAAATATCTCTTTTCGAGTGTTAGTGAAACATTTGCAGGTAATATAGGGGGTATTTTGCTACTAAAAAGTATTAAATATTTGATGTTATGAAATATCCCCCCACTTGACTTTTGCTTGCCCTCAAGTAGAACCGGTTAGAATATTTCATAAAAAGATTTATCGAGAATAACTTCAAGAAATGAATCTATAAAACTCTTATGCTATAAAACATCAAAGCCGAACACCTCACGAAAAGGGGATAAAAAGTCACTAAGCCAACAGGGATGGGTAGATTAATCTAGCTAAGCATTATGGATACACAGAACCCTCCAAAGGATCAGCCAGAAAAGAAAAACCTATGTTCGAAAGCCTGAATTCCCCATAATCAAGTACATGATGATAGGGGAAGAGAGTAGTAAAGCAACCAGGGAAAAAAAGCAAGGGAAGTGGCTACGATGAAAAGGCTACTACCGAAACAAGTTGCGAAAATACCACAACGCAAGGAGCAGTCACCCCATATACATCGTGGGAGATTTCGTTTTACCTAAACGAAACGCGAATGAATGGCAAGGCCCATACATAATAAACGAAGTCCACAAAGAGGAAGTCTACACAATTGTTGACACAAACCGATCACTCGTTGGCATCAAGCAACGAAAAGGAACAGCCTTCGCTAAGTTTACATGTAAACTTACATTCTTTCTCGCAAAGTTTTTCTTTCTTATTTCCCTTTCAAGTCATTCGTTTCGATTATCAAAAATGATGTAGCAAACTAAGTGTTCTTATTGTGATGATGTAAAATCTGTTCTACACTATCAATGATGTGGTTGATTCTGAAGTACTTGTGTCATAAGGCCACACTTGAGCCTAATATTAAGTTCAACGTTCAAAAGGATGTCGTAGAGCCACACATGATCCCTACAAAACTAAGACATCCATAAAATTCACATTTTCTTTCCTTATTTCTTCTTTTAGCTTGAGGGCATAATAAAGCGGATCGAAAACCCTTCATTTGCATCTCGACAATTTAGTCAAAAAATATTTTAGCCACACATAAGCCTTCGCTGATAAAGGTCTCATTAAGGAGTTCAATGTGTAGACTAATCTTCCTAAATCCTCAAAAACGAGGATGGAAAACAAATCCTGGTTACAAAAGGATACACATTCTTTTGAATGTAGGCTAACAATATCATTTGTCCACAACTTAAGGATACATGAGCCTTCGCTCGACCGTAACACGCTATAATATTCATATATTTATTTCAAAAAGGAGTCAGACACAGTCCACCAGTCCCCCCCCCCATGCTCTCCACTCACCCACTCATAAACCACCCCTCCGGTAGGGCCGTGGTACACGGAAAACACACAACATCAGGTTCATAAGGGTCACGACCTACCTCGACAAAAAGGGCACAAACATTTGAGCCTTTTGCACCTTACAAAGCAATAATGATTCAGCAATATACGATATTGCGTTCAGACTTGAAGCCCCCAAAGGAATAACATCTACATGACTTTTTAAACAACATGACATACTACAAAAGGTGGGATTACATCCCTATATTCAAACCTCAAAAAAAGGGTAACCATTCAAAAACAACCAAAAGGGTTGACACACATCGTTCAAACAATGACCAACATGAACCATCGCAAAGATAAATTGTCTTATAGCATCGAAGACTTACGAACAGCTTGATCAAAGTAAAGACGTTCAAAGGGTACACACCACCCTTGAGGCCAAATTATCACCAACATGGTGACCTTCATTCAAACAGAGATAGAGAGGGCTTCACAAGATCAGCAAGAGGAGACATTAGATTTGAAGATGGAGCAGATGACAGAGTAGCCTTCTAGGAAGAAGGCACAGGCATTTGGGTCCTTGAAGGAGCAGGCTTCTGTAACGTGGGAGGCTTTCTGTGACATCGAGCTTCTAGCGAAGCCTGTGAACATCTGCTACGAAACTCGTCCAGCCAAGGGAAAGTTAAGAAGTGGCAAAAATCATTGCTGAGCTTGAGTATGCTTCTTCTGGTATGAAGAATGATATCCTTTAACCTTTGATAAGTCAAAAGGCTCCTTCATGGAAGCAACCTGTCATACGGCTCTAGCAGCGTCCATAAGTAATAGCACCGAAGGACTCCAAGTACAATAAGCCTGCCTAGCTTCATCACTATACACCCAAATCTCATGGCAGTCATAAGGTATGACCTTTTACACTACATCATCCTATACTTTCTTGAGCTCCTCTACCTCTTTTACAAAGAGACGCCTCTACATCCTCCAGTCTAGCCTTCTTCGCACTCTAAGTATTCAACCTTTGACTCAAGGGTAGAAAGCGGTCACTTAGTAGGCCTGCTATTTATGGCTCTCTAGCATAAATCCTATCAAGGTACCTTGTGCTCTTTAACATCGGCATTGTCAGCGAAGAAATCTTTCTCAAAACTTGTACAGCGGGATTTGATCAAAACTCGCCATAGCAGCTTCACATTTGAATCAAAGTACTTTCACATTCTATTCTCACGAGTAATTGTTCTTCTAGCCTTGATAACATCAGCTTTACCCCTCATCTTCTCAATAACCAGCAAAAACTCACGGACCCTCCTTTTAACTGCATTATCCACCATAGCTTGGCCGTCGTATACATCGTCATGATGTTCAAGTAGTTCTAAATCCATTTGATTATCAAATGGCCCTTTCCATGCTGGTGGAGTTGATAGCGGTGATATTTATGTGATAGGCATTTAGATCTTTAAGCTCAAAACAATCATGGAGGCTTAAAGATAATATAAAGATGACAAAGGCATGAATAAGCAATTCAATATCTTTAGGAGGGAGATCTAAATGAACTAGAAATTTTACCCTCATCAGCATCAGTATGGAAAAAATATAGGAGCTCATTTAGAGCAGGAGGTTTTGGCTATGAACTGCATGAAGAACTTGATGACCCGGGAGGCTTTAAACGGGGGGGGGGGCTTTTCTTCATTAGGAGGCCTTGAAGAACCTCCCCTCGTTTTACACTTCCTCTCTTTGATGCGGGCAGCTACACTCCCAGGGGTGACAGTAAAACACACTAGCTTTCGGATCTCCCCTGAATCTGTAGGTAATCTCTATTGCAGTGAACTTAAGGCTCCTCAACCATATTAGGAAGCTCCGTTATTCACTGGAGGCAGATGGGGAACCTAGTACCAAATTCCAATAGGGATGGCTCCTTAGGCAGAAAAGGCATCATTCATCATCATCTTCGTAAGATAATAGTTCTAAAAGCCATCTCTCACAAAACGATGAAATAAATTATATTATTAGCAAAAAAAGAAGACTAAAGGGATATATCAAGATAAGAAAAATTTCCATGCACTCCCACAATGATTGCAGGTACGTTTGTTGGCCAAACTCCCAATGAAGACTTAAGGCCAGCATAAAACAGAATGATATCATACAAAACACACGACAACTTGTTAGGATATTCAACCAAGACGCTGAAATTAAGGATTTTTTCAGCTTTATATTTGGAGGGGCTTATCTTTTTAAGGATTTAATATTAAGCCTAGTGTTAGGTGTTATGTTTTATCTAACTTAGTACGACGTACAATATAGGTAGTACTGTTAGTTATAGTTATACTGACAGTACAAGTGTTAAGTATGAGCAGTTTGTTAGTACAGTTAGTAGAAAATTAGTTTAGTTCCGTTTATGAGATAGGTGGAGATATCTTAGGAAAAGATATGTTTGCGATTTGTAAGCCTGTTAGGGTTTATTCTTAGTCTATAAAAGGATCCCTCTTGACATGGTTAGAAAAACGACCTTAAGATATCTCATAGCAAAAATCATATCTAATTAGTTAGTAATCTGTAATCATTCAAAGCAGATTAATAGAAGTTATTATTTAGTTTTTCATTGTTTTTTCTTTGTACTGGTGTTTAAGATTCCGATTATACAACATAGTATTCATAATCAGTGTTTCTATATAGTCGTTGTATTTATACTCATTTTGGTCTCTTCTTAATAGGATGCAGAGATCTATTCAGTATGGGATCATAAGTGGTATCTAGAGATGTGAGAACTCTGAATAAGAAGAACAATTTAATCCTAGCTAATAAACCTTCACAGGTCTGCTTCACAAGATGAAATTCCAACAACCACACCATCACTCCACCTTACATCACAAATCCACCTACCCAACTATCTCTCATCCTGACTTGTATCATCCATTCAAGCTGCCTATTTCAAAAAAGGGAGAATATGATATATGGGCTATGAAAATGGAGCACTACTTGGCCCATACAGATTATCCAATCTGGGAGGTTATACAAAATGGGAATGGTCCTGTCGATCAATCATACAGATTACATCAGGACAGATTAAGGTTTTGACCTTCCTAGAACTTGCAGAAGAGATTGTAGCCTTTGAAATGAGAAGAGAAAAGCAAGACCACCTTGCTTAATGGCCCTACCAGAAGATCTCTTTTAGGTTTTCCATAAGATTGATGATTGCAAAAAAAGAAATGTGGGATGGGATGCCAATCAAATCTAGATTTGGTGGAAATGACGAATCCAAGAAGATGCAAAAGTATATCTTGAAGCAACAGTTTGAAGGATTCTCTGTATCCAACACAGAAGGGTTTCACAAAGGTTATGACAGATTCCAAAGTCTTCTAGTCAGTTAGAATTCTTGGGTGCAGGTGTATCTACTGAGGATGCTAATAAAAAATTCCTAAGATCTCTACCTTCTGCCTGGTCACAAGTCTCCCTAATAATGAGAACTAAACCAGGGGTGGACACTCTTAGTTTTGATGATTTGTACATATCTATAGAGTCTTTTGAGGTGGTATAAAAGGCTCTACTTCAATCATCATCCTCTAGCCCATAAAATGTAGCTTTTGTCTCTGAGAACACAAACAGTACTAATGAAGTTAGTTACCGCTTATTGTGTTCCCAATCTTTCTGGTCAAAACACAAAGTATGAACAAACTTCATCATACTCACTTCTTGCTAATCAATCTAGCTGCCCTCAACTGGATCATGAGGACTTGGAACAGTTGATGAATATGACCTTGAAGAAATGGACTTGAAGTGGCAGTGGCATGCATCTCATGAGAATGAAAAAGTTTTTACAAGAAGACATGGTAGAAAGCTACAATTTGAGTGTCAAAAAGACAGTTGGTTTTGATAAACCAAAGTGAATGCCTATATTGCCACAAGACAGGGCATTTTGCTAGAGAGTGTAGAATCAAAGAAACATCAAGACAACAGGAGGAGGGATGCATGGAATTCAGGGCTCTGGTTTCGGTAGCCAGGACTGGACAGATGGAGGTTTCTAAAGCTTTGGTGAAATTGATGGAGAGAAGGTTGTGGATTGGACAATTCATTCAGAAGTGAAGATTATGCTTTTGATGGGGGCCTTGGACACAGTCTCAGACTCAGACACAGAGGTAATTTCATGTTCAAATAAGTGTAAAGAGTCTTATGCTAATCTTAAAAAACTGTATGATGCTCAGAGAGAACAACTTAGTGATGCAAGCATAGAAATTAAATAAGAATCTAAGGTCTTAATAAGAAGTTGATGCACAGTTAGTTGCATCATCAACAAGGACAACTTTGGTATGAACAAAAGATAAAGTTTATGAAATAGATTTAGTGTTAAACACAGATGTTCTCACTACCTTAGATATTATTAGCAGGAAAGATCAAAAAGAAAAATAAGAAGATTTTAATGGCTTTTAAAGTAGAAAAATGGGCATAAATCTTCTAAAAAATCTTAGTAAACTGCTAAATACCCAAATTAAGTGCTAATGATAAGTTTGGCCTTGGTATGGGGTCATAGATATGAAGGGATTTGGTGTTATTGATAATGATGTGGTTGCCAAAACTAGTGTTTTTTTGATAAAGAGAGTGACATATGTAAAACACCCCTTTGTATGATAGGTTTGTTACAGCAGAAGGGAATGCAGGCTATACCACCCACCCAGACAGGTTTAATGCCTCTGGACCTGGAAAATTGAAGTAGATGATCACAATTTACATATGGTTCAAAAAAGAATAACTAGTGTATCTAAATCCCCAATCAAGTGAATTTTTGATTACCTGTGAATCTAACATTAGTACAGAAACCCTCTGAAATAGTGTTGAACCGTTAGTTATGAATCTAATGCTAGATATCAACCTGAAAGCGTTGGTCTGATGTCCTTCATTGGGAGTATGAAACATCTGATAGTGAGATGAGTGTATGGTCTATACCAACAAAACATACAAGAAACACCTAGTTTTGCATAACCAGCTAAGTAATAACTCGAGGGAAACTGTTAAGAGTCATTTCACACAAATAAAAATCCTAAAGTTGACAAGAAAGATTGGGGTATGGGTTTGAATTTTGCTGTAAGAGCTATGTTTTGTTTGTGGTAGTCCTTTTATAATTTTAATTAGAGATTGTGATTTCATGTGGGCCAGAGGAGGCAAGAAAAGCTAACTTAAATAATGGTTAGGAATATGTGCTAAGAGTAATAAACAAAACCAATTTGTTCCTTCAGCAGTACTAACTAGAACTGGTAAAATTCCAGTTAATACTGCTAGAGCTAGCAGTACTAAAAATTTTAGTACTGCTAGGCAAAGTTTTAACAGACAGACAGTACTAACTAGTACTGCCATGAAAGTTATACTGTTTAAGGCCCATTGTAAATAGAGTTTAGTCAGCATTGTTTTCTACAAAACTCATTCATCATCTTCAAGGCCTTTCAAAAAGACAACAGTACTTAGAACAAATTTTCAAATCAAAAGCTTAATACTGCTAAGGTAAATAGAGTTAGTACTGTTGTGAGGGGAAAGGGGGAAACTGATGTTAAGCCTCAGACAGGTTGTTAATTGGAGACCACAAAGATTTAATTGGCACAATATCTCAAAATACATTAGTGGATCCAATTATGAAAAATGTTATACTTTCAAAGATCCACTAGGCAGATAAGCCCAAACTGGATTGGGTCCTCTAAGAGAAAACTGATCGTTTTTTTGTGTGGATGTGCAGGATTATCCAACATAGAGCTTTAAAGAATAAAGGAATAGTTGAAAATGGATGTTAGGCACATGACTGGAAAACAAGGCCTACCTTGCTGAGTTCTAAGACTTTTAATGGTGGCCTTTGTTGCCTTTGGAGGTAGTAATGGTTATATCTCTGGTAATGGTAAGATTAAAAGGGGGAAAGTAGATTTTTGAGATGTTTATGCTTTGTAAAAGAACTTCAGCATTTCTATCTTCGTCTTGTGTCCATTAAATTTGTGACAAACAAGAAAACCAAAGGTTCTTTTTACTGACTCTGATATTGTCTTGTATTGTCTCCTGGAATTTAGTTAACTGTATGAAAATCAAAGTACTATTTAAAATCCCTAAACACAACAATTATGTACAGCTTTTATTTAGAGTACATTGTTCCTTCAGGAGGATTTGGCTTGTTTAATTGCAAAAGCTTTCAATATCTGGGGAATTAACAATATGGCATAGGAGGTTGGGTCTTGTAAATTTCAAACCTAAAACAAACTTGTAAAGGGAAACTTGTAAGAGGTTTACATTCAAAGTTTTGCAAAATTGACCACACTTGTGTTGCTTGTCAGAAGGAAATGCAACACAAGGCCTTGTAAGGCCAAAAGCTAGTAAACTCTATTACCACTCTTTACATACTTCTTTGCATATAGATTTGTTTGGACCTACTAATGTATAAGGAGTTTAAACCATAAGTCTTATTTGACGTGTAATCACTGATGATTTTAGCAGGTTTTGTTGGGTGTATTTTCTTAAAGAACTATGGATGTAACTAGTGCAATCACTTAAGGACTTTTTAGAGGACAGATAGAGAACCAATTGAATCAAAAAGTTATGACCTTTTGTAGTGATAATGGTTACAGAATTTAGAACAGGGATGTTAGTGAATTATGTCTAGGTCAAAAGGAATCAAGAGGGAATACAGTAATGCCAGAGAAATCCACAACAAAATGGTAGTTGCTAAGATAATGTAACTAGGTCTTATTTGAGGCTGCTAGGACCATGCTTGCAGATTCATTTCTGACCTAACACTTTTTGGGCTGGAAGCAGTTATACTGCTTGTTATGTTCTAAATAGGGGTATTAGTGGACCAAAGCCTCATAATAAGAACCTTATGAACTTTTTAACTGGTAAGTTACCATATTATAAGTTTTATAAGACCTTTTGGGTGTCATGTGACATCTTGATATACCATTGACACCTTGGCAAGTCTTGCTGGAAAATCGATGAAGGGTTTTGAGATTGAGGGTATTTTACAAAGCAGGCTTTTAGATGTATACAATTTAGGAAAACCAAAAAGTGTTGAAGAATACTGCACATCACCTTTTAGAGAACAAACCAATGTTGCTGGAAGGGGGGTAAAGGACCAACTTGGCTTTTTGATCTGATTATTTAACTGATTTCTATGAATTATCATCCTGTTATATCAGAGAATCAAGCTAATCATCATGCAGGTCAATAAGAAGCTAACCAAAATGCAGGTACATAAGACATTATTGAAACAAGGGATTCTAAAAAAGAGGATGAATCCACTCAAGACTGTTTTGTACTGCCAATATGGCCTTCTTATTCTTCAACAATCACTCCTGAGTTAAAGACAGCTGAAAAGAGAGATGTTCCAAGAGAGGAAGAACAAGTCTTTATGGATGAACTTGAAAGACTTAAGAGGCAAGAAAAGGAAGCTAATGAGGACAGCTGAAGCTCTCAAGGAAGATGTTTAAACACGAAATGAGAACTTAGTTATTCATGCAGGAGTGCTGAAGACTAGCAGTACTAACATTTTTTAGTACTGTTAGCCCACCAGTTAGTACCGCTAGTCCTAATGAGGGACTATCTCTTGTTGAACCAAAAAATCCCAAAGAAGATGATTCAGAAATACCTCCACTTGAGGATATTTATCAAAATTCCACTGATGGTATCTTCACTACTTCATCTTATGATGATGAGGGTGCAAGTGGTTCTGACTTCACAAACTTGGATAACTGTTGTGAATGTTAGTCCTATTCCCACATCAAGGATTCACTATTTTCATCTCAGCAAACATTCTAGGAGAATAAACTCTGCAGTTCAAACAAGAGACAAAGTAAATTACAAGTTCTGGAGCTTCATGCTTTTGTTAGATATGTTCAAAATGCAAAGAGAACTAAACATAGGACTCTTTTAAGTATTGTTTATTTGCTTGTTTCCTGTTTCAACATGAAACCCAAGAAGATTTCAGAAGCCTCTTGAAGATGAAAGTTGGGTTGATGCCAATGCAAAGAAGAATTGTTGCAGTTTTGATACAGAAAGTTAGGGGTCTTAGCGATTTGCCGTATGGTAATAAGGCTATCGAGTACAAAGTGTGGTTTATCAAAATAAAAGGATGAAAGAGAGTTGTTGTCAGAAATAATGCAAGGTTAGTTATCAGGGAATAGCAAGAGGAAGGGATTAAAGACTTTGATTGAGGTTTTTGCTCCTGTGGCCATACTTGAAGCCATTAGGATCTTTTTAGCTTTGCCTCATATATGGGGCTTTATAGGTCTATCAATATGGATGTGAATAAAAGTGCCTTCCTTCTATGGCAAAATAGATGAGGAGGGTATAGTGTCTCAACCACAGGTTTTATAGATCCTCAGATCCTCAGAAAGTCTTCAAAGTGGTAAAGCTCTGTATGGTTTACTCAAGCTCCAAGAGCTGGTATGCTACCTTATCCAACTTTCTTGTTGAAGAAATTGATACAGGAGTGGAACAATTGACCAAATACTCATCTTCTAAAAGAAGGACCACAACATGATATCATACTAGTTCAAGTCTATGTGGATGATATCATCTTTGGGTCTACAAAGAAATCTTGGTGTGATGAGTTTGAGGCATTAATGAAGAGTAGATTTCAGATGAGTTCAATGGGAGAGCTCACTTTCTTTCTTGGATTACAAGTCAAACAAAAACCAGATGGTATCTTTATTAGTCAGGATAAGTATGTTGCAGAAATCCTGAAGAAGTTTGACTTTGCAAATTGGTAAGACTGCTAGTACACCAATTGAGAACTCAGAAAAGCCTTTTTCAAGGATGAGGAAGCCAGTGATGTGGATGTCCATCTCTATAGGTCCATGATTGGCTCTTTAATGTACTTGACTGCTTCTAGACCTGACATTATGTTTGCAGTCTGTGCTTGTTCTAGGTTTCAGGTCACTCCAAAGTCTTCCCATCTAAGTGTTGTCAAGAGAATTTTTAGGTACCTAAAGGGCAAACCCAAACTGGGTCTTTGGTATCCTAAAGTGTCTTCATTTGGAACTGGTATTCTACTCAGATAGTGATATGCTAGAGCCATCTTGACAGGAAATCCACAACAGGAGGTTGTAATTTCTAGGTAGGAGACTCATTTTCTTGGCTCAATGCAAAAAAGCTGACTATTTTGGGCTCCCCGCCCTTATTCTTCTCAGAGCATTAATATGTTGCTGCTGCATGCTGCTCTATCAGAGCTGGTGGGCAAGTTTTGTGGGATTCTAAAATCAAATGTTAGATATGGGTTCAAACTTCATGACACAAAAAATCTACATTGATAATGAAAGCACCATTTGCATTGTAAAGAATCCAGTATATCATTCCAAAACAAAGCACATTGCTATTAGGCACCACTTCATAAGAGATGCTTATGAAAAGAAACTAATTCAGGTGCTTAAAATCCACACTGATGACAATGTAGCTGATCTACTTACCAAGGCATTTGATGTTAGCAGGTTTTAGTTCTTGGTTGTTACTATTGGGATGATAAATCCATAGGCTGCATTGGTTAAAGGGAGGCAATATGTTGTGTTGTATAGTTTGTATGAAGAAACATGTTAACCATAGGTGATGCATTTCCAGAGGTTTGATAGTATTTAGAGAGTCATTAAGAAGAGGTACTGATGGTACTGATGCACTCCTGATACCTACATTGTTCATTCTTTGGTTGGACAAAGTTAGTACCGACAGTGTAAAATTAGTACCGCTGGGCAAAGTTTGTACCGCTATAGAGACGTTAAAGAAAAATACCGCCAAGGGTACAAAGTGTAAATTGAAATGGTTTTCTTAAAAATTAGGTCTCCATAAACTATATAACCCATCCATTTGCGCAGTTCCTTACGTATTCTCTCTCTAACATACATTCGCATTTACAAGCCCTAATATCTCTCTTAACGACGATCTCATCTTTCAAGTACAATGGATGTTCTTGTATTCCATGTCCCCAAGCATAACCATGGTCGCTATTTGGAGAAGACTAAAGGGAAAACAGAGTTTTACGAGATATCCCATTCGTCCGCTCCTCCGACTCGCCAGCGGAGTTCCATTTATCATTGCTCTCACTGTTAAGTCTTGTTGTATCTACTTATCATTCGTCTGAAACGTTTGTGGACGTCTGCTAAGTCTAAAACAATTCAAACAATGTTAGGACAGTAGTGCCAAAGTAGCTAGCACATCGTGTTATCTCTGAGGCATCAATAAGAAGTGATCTTCTTTTTATGATGTGATGGGATAAGACTCATTACCTATCGGCTTATTTGATGTATACAGCTTAATGGGGTATGAGGGGGACACGCAGAGATCTCATTGCGACTACTATCTAGAGAGCTACTGTAAAGCTCGCCTTGTTTTCACCCTAATAGAGGTTTTTATTTCATTCAAAATTAATCATTGTCTCTAGTTCCAAAAGTACCTCCACACCGCGCGCGCTCGCATCTTCGGCACCACTAACATTGCCACTGCTGTCATTGTTTAACATAATATCAGAAGATATAATTTTTCCTAAATTATCTTTGATAGTCTTTGGTTAGACATTTAGATGCTAAGAAGAAGTTTGTAATGTACCAGTTTTATTTCTATCTTTTTAGGTAAAAACTAGTTAATGTCTTACCTTTAGATCATTTTCCTGTAAATATTTAACTAGTAAAGTTTTTTCTTTTCAGGTTAGAAGGGTAAGCATTTATAGGAAAGTCATCCCCTTTGTTTGCTACTATTGTTGTATAACCAATCAGGATGGAGGGTGATTCTTCTGAAAGACCATCTGAAAGCATAACCTACACCCTACTCTGCTCCACTAGTGAACACCCTCATGAAGCCACAAACTTGATCATCTCATGTCACATAAGTGAGGTAACCTTCTTGAGCGCAAACTGGACTAATCCCTTAAGACTTCACCACTATACTTTCTGATTCTATCCCCAGAAACTTCTAGGTGGGAACTCATTGGAGGTCATTCATCCAGTGTAATTCCCTTTCAGGGAAGAGGGTGAAATGACTTCCAAAGTGTCTAGATCTTTGTCTCACGCACGCGCTTGCGCCGCATCTCCTCGCGTTACAGATAAAGCGCCATGGAAATACTAAACTTGAAGGCTCGGCATCAAGAAGCTCAGAAAAACAAGCTATAATCTCTTATCCACCACCCATCTGAGCATGGCCTGATCAAGCTCCATTGATGGCAAAGATTGACAAAGAAAGAGTTCCCCAAGAACACAAGGGCACAAAGAGTTTGTATCCATACTAAGGGAAGGGAAAGTTTGCAAAGGTGAACCTTTCAGTTCAAAGAGGATCCTCTCTTTAATGAGCTTCCTGAGATACAGTTGATCATATGGATAACAGAGATTGCTCAGTGAAGGTAGGGAAAGGGATATTAGAGATGAAGACAAGGGAGATTGTGAAAGAAAATGTACTTGTATGAAGATGTACTTAGTATCGACAAGGATAAAGGTTAGTATGACGAAGGAGAAAGTTAGTACTGACAGGACCAATAGTTGTACTGAGGCACTCAAAGTTAGTATGATCTCGGATATTGAAGGTATGATGAACAAGTTGAAGGTTCTGAAGAGCAAACTGGAAAAATATGATGGGCAATAGAATAGGTACATAAAGATAGCTTGAAGAAGGAAGTTAGTTGTACTCAAGCCACTCAAAACACCTACTTCCACAATCTTTGGAGGATGTTGTAACAATAGCTAAGGTTCTTCTCAAAACAGAGTTCATCCAAAGCAGTAGTAGCTTGACCCAATAGGAGAAAGGTGTAGAGTTAGGATATTGAACGAAGCTGACAGAAACCTAGGACCTTACTCTACAAGATCACTTCTGACATTAAGCCTCTTCCATAGATTGATCCAAAGACTAAGGAGGGGGAAAAGAAGAAAATTGAAGAGGAGGATGAATCTGAAAGTGAATCTGATGGTATTCCAGAAGCTGAAAAGAAGTTTAAACAGCTTGAAAGTGATGAAGAGATGGCTAGGAAAATACAAGAAGAGTGGGAAGGTGAAGAGGAAAGAAACAGAATAGCTGAAGAAAAAGCTGCCAATGAAGCTCTTATAAGAAACTTTGATGATATAAAGGCAAGGATTGAGGCAGATAGACTTCTTGCTGAAAAGCTTCAAGAACAAGAAAGAGAGCAATTTACAATAGAAGAAAGAGCAAAGTTCCTTCATGACACAATTGCTGCTCAAAGAAGATTCCTTGCTCAACAAAGATCAGAGGCCATCAAGAATAGACCACCAACCAAGAATCAACTAAGAAATCAAATGATGACCTACTTGAAGCATGTAGGAAACTTCAAGCATGCTGAATTGAAAATCAAGAAGTTTGAGGAAGTACAAGCTTTGTATGAGAAGATCAAGAGGTCAGATGAAGACTTTATCTCTATTGGATCTGCTGAAGATGAAAGACTGATCAAAAGGATGAATGAGAAAGGAGTTGATTCCTCTAAAAGTGAAGTACTCAAGGAGGAAAGTAAAGAAGAAGTTCAGAAGGAGAGTAAAGAAGAAGAGAGTACCAGAAAGAGAAAACTTGGTACTAGGAAAAAGATGAAGTCAAGGAAAAGAAGATATATTCAAAACACTTCTGAAGATGATAGTGACAAAGAGAATGATGAGCTGAGATTACATCTAACAATAGCTCCGGATGAAGAAAAAGAAGTGGATTATGAAATACTTGACAGAAAATATCCTATCAAAGAATGGAAGACAGAGTGTCTTGGAACTAAACCACAGACTGATCAAGCTGAACACATTGAAGAGATTAATCAAAATGTGGTGATTAGAAGTAATGGACAAAAGAGATACTTTAGTACTTTGATGAGAGTATTGTCCATATTTGATAGAGAAGATTTGAATGCTGTGTATCAACTGGTAATGGACAGATTTCAAGATGAGATACCTGAAGGTTTTGACAGAGTACTTTGGGGAGATTTGATGGTTATGTTCAATCCAGATGATGAAAGTGAGTTTTGGAGTTCACAGCAAGATTGGAAGATTGTGAGTTGGAAGCTACATGGTTCTTCAGGAGTACATACCTTAGTGACTGAGACAGGATTAGTCATTCATATGCTGGTAGAAAAGAAGTATCCTTTGAGAAAGGAAGTACTGATGCAAATGCTGAAATTGAAGTTAGAGTCTGAAGAAGACAGTACTATGGCATTAGAGTTGATTAGGTTTATCAAGAAGATACTTGCAGAGTTAGAACCTGAAGAATAAGATTGATGGGATTGAGAAGGGTTTGAGTGTTGGCTAACCACCACACAACAAATGGTCATCAGTTCACCATGCTTAACAGGCATAAGAACTGGCTAGTCCATAAGCAAACGGCTTGTGGTAAAGACTTCTCAAATCCGTTTATGGTTGACAATTTACCAAAAATTGTAGGGTTCTCAACTCACCTTGCTTCATGGTTAAGAGTTGGCTAGTCCATGATCAAACAGTTCATGGTAAAGACTAATCAAATCTGTTGATAGCTGATAGTTTGCTAAAAACTATATGGTTTATCAATGCACCATGTTATGGCAATGAAGCATTGGCTAGTCCAAAAGCAAACGGTATTTGGTAAAGACAAATCAATTCCGTTGATGGTTGACAGTTTACCAAAAACTGTATGGTAATTAACTCACCATGTTTTTAAATGAAGAGTTAACTATCCCAGAGCAAACGGCTACTGGTAAAGGAACATCAAATCCGTTAATGGCTGGTAGTTTGCCAAAAACTACAAAGCCAACTTAGTTGGATTGTTGCTGAAAAGATGTTGCTGTGTTGCTGAGAAGACAAAGTTGCTGCTGAAGAAGGATAGAGTTTAAAAGATCAAGAAATGATAAGAGTGTTTGGATACATCCTCTATGCGTTAAAGAAGTTAAAGAAACATGAAGTTAAAAGAGTTCAACATTCATGTTTAAGGGAGGATTGTTAGGATTTATGTTTTCCTAACTTAGTACCGACAGTACAAATAGTTAGTACTGATAGTTATAGTTAGTACTGATAGTTATAGTTAGTACCGACAGTACAAAATGTAGTCAGTGTGAACTTAGTTAGAACTGTTTGTAGAAAGAAAATTGTTCAGCCCGTTTATGAGATATGCATGAGATATTCTAGGAAAAGATATGTGTTATCTGTTAGCGATTTGTAAGCTTGTGAGAGTTTATCCTTAGTCTATAAAAGGATCTCTCTTGGCATAGTTAGAGGGACGACCTCAAGAAATCTCATAGCAATATCATATCTCAAATAGTTAGTAATCTGTAATTGTTCAAATCAGATTAATAGAAGTTGTTATTTAGTGTTACAATGTTTTTCTTTTGTCATATGTTGAGATTCCGTTTCAACATATTGTATTCATAATCAGTGTTTCTGTATAGTCAGTTGTATTTATACATCTTGGCTATCAACCTTAATAGGCTTGCTTGATACTATTTCGTTTAAGGGTTCTACATCAAACTCCTCATCAAAATCTATGCTCAGCGCATCCAATCTTGCATCCATTTCGCACAATGAGGTTTACCGAGTCCTTCCTCTGTTTTTTCTTAAAAAAAAATCTTCATCGGCGGCTTGGGCTGTTATCCTTTCTCGTACGTGACTTAAGCTTGGAGAGTAGACACTTGTTGGGACAGTTGATTGTTGCTAACTTGAAGATCCGAGAACTGGACGCGGAGGCTTTCTAATTCCTTTACAAGTTTTGCATTCTTGGCCTCTGCGGCTTCCTTCATGTCAGCCTCGGCTTCAAGCAGCGCCTCTAAATTTTTTATGTCTTTTTCCCTAGCCTGGATCCTCTGGTCTCGTCGGGCTACTTGAGCTACAGCTTTTCTTTGCTGTTTGACCTCTTGTTTCTTAACGTAACCTCGTGGAGAAACCCTATCGCACTTGCTGTGCTACGGTTTATGTTATTTTGCTCAGAAGTATCGTTGGGCAAGTTGGCGCAACACCAAAAGTCCTGGCAAGGTTACTATGTGCTCCACCACATCTTGGCCACATTCTGGGGTGTCCAAGCGGCAGTTGTTGTTCTCACACCTATCCCGCCTGATATATCTTTCCGGCGGACACGCCAATGGATGTGAGGAGGGGTAGACTTCTCAGGAGTTCTGGTTCTTTCGCGATGCACGCTTACTGGATAAATCTGCATTAACAAAACAAGGCAAATTGGTTTTTTAGCATTGGCTACACTTTTGGAAGGTATTAAAAAAACAAAAAGAGACATCAGGATTCGAAATCACTTACTGGGAAATATCCTTGCTCGGGAGTATTGGCTGCGGCTCTTCGGACTCATGACAGGGGTCAGGAGGTCGCTTACGCTTTGTAGCGCATGATGGCTGTATCCTTCGTTGAAAAGTATAAGTGGGAGGGGTCCCACCTACTCCACATGGAGCTAGGGAATTTCCCTCATGAGTTTTCTGAAATGGGAGAGGACGGAGGGCCATGATCTTTCTTAAACCTTGGGCGGTTCGCGTTCGCTTCCGTCTCACTTTGTTTCCTCTCTGTTGTGGCGCCTTTGTTTAACAGGGGAGACCCTTTTGCGGTTGCCTCTTCTTTCCAGATTTTGTTCTGGGGCGACCATTCGTTGGTCGTTGCTTTTCTATAGAAGGAGCCTATGGGTTTTCTTCTTATGGGCCAACACCAACTGGACCTGGTATCTCGTATCGCCCCTGCCATTGATCATTGGGTCGGGGCCCTTCACTTCGAGAAGTACAGTGGTGGAATTCTCAATGCGCGAGATGTATTTGAAGATCTCGATTGCCGCGACCGGTGTCTTCCCCATATCGATAAACTCCTTGGTTCGCATTGGCTGTCAGTTGGTGGCACCTCATGAGGTGGCCGGGGCGAGCTTCTGGTCTTTCTTTGGTGGGGTTTGGGGCGCTGATCAAGTTGAACAAATCCATATCTGCATTCACACAGGAATAGTTAGTATATTTTCATGCGTATATGAGACGTATAAAGAAAATATATGAACACCCACCACGGCCGTCGTCATAAAGGAATGTAGGGTTACATGTGTCCATAGAAATTGTTCCGACTCAGCCATATAGCACAAATCAGGGTTTCTGGTTGTTTTTGGATAGGGGTGCGGTGTGTATCTAAGGTCGCCACGTCCGCCGCAGAATAGGTGTCTGCTGACGGCATCTTGTCCTTTGGAAGCATTTTGAGACAGCCACTCCTCGGACGGTTGGGAATATCCTCTCATCTACCCAGAAGAATCGATTTGTTCAGTTCTTTACGGAGTCAAGGCGCTTCGTGTAACACCTGTGGAGTAGTCCTCCCCCGGTCGTTTGCTAAATGACATTACATCCCGAAGTTGTTAGGAGGGTACGTAAAAAAAACACGGAACACATTTAGGGGTGGGAATTATTGTTCAGAACACGGCAATTAATTTCAAAGTGACTCACTTTTGCCGCGCCTAGTACTGACAATTGTGAGAAGTGAATTTGGAAATGGCCTAAAATGTCGAAGAGAAGTTGGGAGATGGGGACGCGAAAGTTGGCGAATTCAAAAAACTTGGTGTAAACACCGACTTTGCCTTCCGGAACATCCACGATGGTGTCCTTGGGGCCAGGCAACTCCGGATGCAAGTCTTCTGGTATATAATACTCTGAGACAAACTCTCGCAGGTACTCTAGGGAAATGGTTGACACGTCGTCCTCAAGTTGTATGGTATCCCTAACCATTTTTAACTAGTTTGATTGAAGGGCGTGGTGTACTAACCTGCGGTGACGAAAATCCGTGGGTGTTAGGTGCTTGTGCGGCTATGTGTGCAAAAATGGCAGTTTGATTCGATAAATGTGGAAATATAAACAGTGATCACTTGCTCTATTTATACTACATATTCGGTAGTTGTGCCTCGTTAGATGCTTGACACATGTCACCCACTATTTGTTTGGGATGGCTTCGGTTGTTACGGGACAGCCAAAACAGCTCTGGGCCCATATGTCCATTCCTTCATGTAGGTTTTCGTTGTTTTTTCGAATTAAAGGGTACCTATTTCCTGAAGGGGGGGCCACGTGACGGATTCAGGATGAGCACGAGTATCTTTGTTAGTCTAGTTACCGCGGCCTCGGCCCTCTGGCAACGCATCCATAGAGGGGGCGGGGACCCATAATGAAGGATTAGTGTGGACCGACCCGGCCCAATATACGATTTAGGCTTACTCATTGTTATACACTACTTGGGCCTACGGGGTCTGCGGTCTATGCGAACACCAGTCTGGGATGCGGTTTGCCAGAGCGCGGTTATGGTTTCAAGCAGTGCTTCTGCATGCAATATCTTTTCATAGCTTATTTTATGGAAAAGACAAATCTAACCTAGCTTAAGAGATACACCATTGCTGATTTGAATAGGTTAAGTTAAGGTCTAAAAATATGAAAATCCTCGGAAAGATTGATATTGTGGACAAGTCTTGGGCCGAAAGATAAGGAAACCCTAGGGCCTACTTGGCCTATAAAAGGAAGACGATTATCATCAATACAGATATCACATAAACCCTAATTACATTCGATTACTCCCCAAAGCTATATACTTACTCTCACGCCGGAGTCTAATCATGGGATCCGCTCCCACGATAAAGTTAACGGTGTTTTATTCCTTGTGCAGGGATCTTGAAGCAAATTCACTTGGTACAAAGACGAGGTACTCCATACCCGAATAACGCTTATTCGGGCCAAACACAACCTAACCCAACTTTTATATCAACAGGAACCACCGATGATAGTTCAAATATAATATCTTGCTAAGTTTGTCCTTACAACGGAACAATAAAAAGGATCTAGTTAACCAAACTATGATTGTTCAAAAGTAATACATTGCTAATTTCGTGCTTACAACATGAAGAAAGTAAGCTAGAAAAAACCTAAATCTTAAGAGAAATAGACAAAATATTGTTTAAATATCGGTATACAGTAACGAAGGCCTCGCGAAATATTGTTAATCTTGAGCCTCAATTTTCTTTTTGCGATGGAATCCAATAAATCTTTTATACAATAAAAGAATTTCATCATTTCGGAGTTTTCTAAGAGATTTGATCTTATAGAAAAAAATAAACCAATCAAAACGCTTGATTTTGACACGTAGGCAAAATCGTGCGATTTGATTTGTTAAAAAAAGTCAAAATTGAATCCAATTTATTAGTCAAAATTGAAAATTATAGTGGAAATTTTTGGTAGAGAAAAAAACATAAAATATACATGTCAAATTTGTGAAAACAAAAACTTACAAAAGGAAGGTAATTAATATAAATTTAGTGATTGAGTTTTAAATAAATAAAATGAAGTTAAGTGTAAATTTATAAGTTTTTATGTTTTTTAATAACTTCAAAAAATAAACAAATAACCCCTTGGACTTTATATCTCTGTAATTTATGTTTTAAAAATACAACATATATGTTGTTTAAAAAATACAACATATATATGCACAATGATTATTAATATCAAAATAAAAGTACGAGTTATTGTGTATATAAATAAATAGACGATGTTGTACGTATATGAACAATTCATGTTTTTCATCTTTATGAGTTTAAGTAAGAATATCCAAAAAAAAAAATATTTTTACTATATGCGTTCAATAAGGACTCATTGTTATTCCATTTTATAAGTTTATCACATGCGTGCACGAGTTTTAATATTAAATACGGCTAAATTATTATTAACACGCAATAATGTAATTGACAAACATGAGAGTTATCATTCTTTGTTTAATATGATGGGAAACATATTTATAACTGTTACAATTGTTTAAATTAAGAGAAACTTGCATTCATAATTACTGAAATAATGGTAGACAAGACATTCAATGTGAAAATGCAAAAAAATAACAACACTTGCGAAATTAACACTTAAGGGTCTGTTTGGTACCCTCCTTTTGATTGAGATTTCTTTTGAAAAGACATTAGTTCAATGTTTGGTATGCTCATGGTTTGGCTTGGTTACTAAAAAATTATCACTAGAAGAATCCGCTATAACTACCCGGGTTTTCAAATGTTTTCACTGTCATTTTTTGTCCGTTTCTAAAATAATGGGCCCAAAATTGATGTCAATCACTCATTTTAATTTACAACTTATTATAACCAATAAATTTAATTATTATTAAATTATATATATTTAAAATAATAATATTTATATATTTTCTCGCTCTTACTTTTTTTTTAAATCTTACATTAAATCCAAATCTAACGCTATGTTCTCGGGAAAAAATAAGAATGCAAAGTAAAGAAAGGAAAAGAAAAGTAAAAAAAATGGTAGTAAATGAAAGAAAATTGAAAAAAAGTTATGTGTTCCTGAGTGTAAAAAGAAGAAAGAAAATGAAAGTATGTTGTGGTATTTTTATATTGTTGATTTTATAAATTACTATTATATCATAAAACAAATAAGTAATCAAACTAAAATCAATGGTACTTTTGTCAATTACTTGATGAGTGTACTTGTTTACTTAACTTTCATCCTAAATGTGTGAGGAAAGTATTCACAAGAAAAAACTTTCACTTTCATCATTTTTACCCTTCACTTTCATATTTAAAAAACTCAAGAACATGATAATTTTTAAGTTTCTTTTATTTTACTTTTCTTTTCTTCTCAAAACTAAACTTGAGAAACACAGTGTAAATTCTAATCCAAATTCAAATCTAATCCAAATCCTCTAACAAACCAAACGGACTCTAAAACTAGTGTTAAAATGACGAGTGATGAATGCGTCGCGAGTACAATAACATTACTGTTAATCTTGAACTTCAAATCAAGAAAATCACCAATCAAACAGATGAGTAACCACTTTGAATACAGTAATTAATCTCCCTTTTTAATTAAAGAATACTTTTAAATTATTTTATAGGGATATCCAATTAAACCCCAGTTCTATTGTTTGTTTGTATGTTGTAAAAGAATATCAGAGCATAGTTTTTCATGCGTGGAGAAAAAAGTTTATCGAATGTTGTCCTTTTGTTACGCAAATTTGGGCACATACTTTGGCTTTTGTAGTTTGACCTTTGTTCATCATATTATTCCATTCCGTATATCAAGGCTTTACACCTGTTACAATAGTAGTAGTTTCTTTAGTCGTTTGCCGTTCTGTTGGGTCCCACGTGAGCCGTAAGTTGTTACAAAATAACGTGCAGTAGCCGATGCTGTTTTTCGTATTATAATTTGGGGTAAATGACATTTATTACCAATCTACTTTATCATTTGTACCGTAATGACTAACTTATTTTTTTTCGTACTCATTACACCTATATATATTCAAATTTTGTTCGATATCACTAATACGACCACAAAATGACTATATTACCCTTGTTTTCTTTAACATATTTACAATCATAATTTTTTTATATCTTAATTTTTTAAAAAGTACTTTAACAAGCACTTTAACAAAAAATAATTTCTTTTAAAAGTAATTTTTTTAAATCATAATTTTTTTAAAAGTACGAATTTTAAAAAAAATATTCGTACTTAAAAAAAATCACTTATTTTTAAAAAAATTTCGTACTTTAAAAAATTACTTATTTTTATAAAAATTCCGTACTTTATAAAATCTTAATTTTTTTAAATAAATTTAATTTTTTTTCGTACTTTTTAAATTTAACAAAAAATTATTTTTACCTTTTTTACTTTTTTATTTTTTTCTTAACTTTTAAAAAAATCTAATTTTTTTCGTAGAAAAAAATTAACTTTTTTTTTGAAAAAAAATTAAAATTTTAAAAAGTACGAAAAAATATAATTTTTTTAAAAAAAATTAAGATTTTGAAAAGTGCGAAATTTTTTACTAAAAATAACGTAAAAAAATATTTTATAAGTTTTTTTAAAAAAACTTTTGGTAAAAAAATTTAAATTTGCTAAAGTACTTGTTAAAGTACTTTTTAAAAAATTAAGATTTAAAAAATTATGATTGTAAATATGTTAAAGAAGACAAGGGTAATATAGTCATTTTATATTCATTTTATGGTCATATTGGTGATATCGAACAAAATTTGAATGTACATGAGTATAATGAGTATGAAAAAAAGTAAGTTGATTATTACGGTATAAATGAGAAAGTAAGTTGGTAATAAATGACCTTTACCCTATAATTTGTTTAGTACAAGTCTGGAGAGTTTGTTGAGATCTATATTGGAATGACATTTTTATGATTTGGTTGTTGACACAATGAACAAAACGACGAAAGCTCTAGCGTTGTCAGTATATAGATATTTAGGTCCTGTTCACGGGTGTGATAACTTGGATGGGTAGGCGAGAAAATGGAAACATAGTAAGTACATTTAGTAAGAAGGAACACTATGATGAAACGGTGAGCTCGCCGTTATTACGTGGCAGCTCGTCGTTCGCTCGCCACCATACCGACCCTACTCGTTGTCGCTCACCGTTCGTCTTCTCGTCGTGGAAGTGAGGATGTAAAAGACAAAAAAGTGAACAGTTGGTTATTTTAAAATGTATCTGTTACATTATTTTAAATAAAGTAATTTTTTTTCTTTTTTGAAAAGCTGATACTATTATAAAAACAACAAGGCTACCAGGAGGAGCCTTAAAACAAGGCCACAAAACAGAGAAAAACAAACGGGTCACATAGTCACAAACGGGAGGACGATCTTATGAATCTGTATGAATGTAAGGAGGGGGACTCAAAAGCCAGTATTGGCTGGGCCAATAACAAAAAATATCCCCTCGCCTGATGAAATACTCTGATTTATTGGATTATTGATACTTATAGTGTAGTTCTGCAAAAGGTAGGGATGTTCATCTAATAATTAATATTTATCGCGTTTTAAAAGAGGGAATTTCTGATTCAAGTGCCAAAACAATTCGGGGGACTCTGGTCTGGATTGAATTCAGCTAGTGACGAGTCAAGGTTAACAGTTTCAAAAAAATACCCGGAAGAGGAATTGTATTTTACCCCACGAAAACTTGTTTCACATAAGTTCATTCCGATGAGCGAATGGATTCTGCGATCGAATATAGATGACTGCCACTCAATGCATGGACTACTAATGCATTTAAAAAGATAGCAGGCAATGGGGAGAAACTGTTTTTTGTAGATGGACAGGGCTGATGAAAATATTGCAAATGGAAGGGTATGTATAAAACAAAAATAAAAACTCAATCATGGATTCGTGTTTCTTGTTTCTATCAAGGGAGTCAGATACCAGGTTAGAGTTCGTGAGTTTGCAAATTGGGTACCTGATTTTTCCTACACTAGACAAACATCTACTAAATGAATATGACAAGAGAGTCGGGATCCATGATCGGATTATTCATAGTTTAATCGAGTCACATGAAGAAGCAGGGGAGATCAATGATAAGAAGGTGCAAATGGGTTACCAGACTATGAACGCTCCTGGTAAAAATCGGTGGACTCCTTTGAGAAGGCGAGATCATTGGTGAATTCGGATGATGGGTGTGTCAAGGATTGTATGGGAAAGAAATTAGTCGATGATGTTGAAAAAGATATTGAAGATTGTTATATCAATGTTACTGAGAAATGCGAGGTGGTAAATAATTTATATGTTAATAATGTTGGAAGGTGTGATTTTGAGGATCATTTTGATGGTGTCGTGGAACTGATACCATGAAGATAATGCAGATGTTAACCCATCGACTAAGTCTCTTGTAAGTTAATTATCCCAGAAGTGCAAAATGATTCTAGCATTGTGTCTCCATCTAACCGCCACGGGTAAATGATATAAACATTGGCTAAAAGAGTCTTGTTCTACGTGGCTTGATTTTGTTGGTCCTCTTTTTTTTTTATTATACTGACGAGCTAGATTCTGATAAAACGTCTGGAGCTATAGAGATCCAAAGGGAATTTCAAGGGTCGTTCTTCTCGCGCAATTAATATGTGGAAAATTATTTTCAAGCGATTTACAGATTTGGAGTTATTATGGCAATGTAAAAGGGAATAAAAATAACTATCTCCTCACAATGCATTAAAGAGACGAACAAAGAATGCAGGTAGATTCTTTGCATTTGTGGATACGATTTCAAACGGGTGTTCGGCTTGTCATGGGAGGTCTTTTTTTTAGGCGTCGTTTGGGATCTCCCTTCTGGATTTCAGTAGTCGTCGGTTTTTTTGCGTGTTTGTTTTGTATCGTTAGAATTATTTCTGTTTCTTTTTTTTTTGTCTGTTGGTTCGACTTGGTGTGACTTTTTTCTTGCTAGATTTTATTGATTTTTTTAATAAATTTCTAATCGCCGTCAAAAAAAATAAATGACCTTTACCCTATAATTTGTTTAGTACAAGTCTGGAGAGTTTGTTGAGATCTATATTGGAATGACATTTTTATGATGGCATGTTGGGTTGACACACCACCAAAACAGGATCCACACACCATCAAATTTTGTTTTATTTATTTATTTTATTTTTTTAAATTTGTTTTTATTATAAAACTGCAAAATAAAATAAAACGTAACATAAATTATAAAGTTTGATAAGTCAAAAGAATCGCGCTCTCTCTCTCTACTCTAATCTTCTCACCGGAGCAGAATACCATAAAATTGTCTTTGTTCTGTTAATAAAATAAGTAAAATTGTCGGAAAAAAAATATGAAACATAAACTATAAAGTCAAAATAGTAAAAAACAAAATATACCGAAAAAAAACACTGAAAACTGTCTTGTTTTGCCAATAAGTGGTGTGGGTAGTGTGTAAACCACATGACCCTTTATGATTTGGTTGTTGACAGAATGAACAAAACGACGAAAGCTATAGCGTTGTCAGTATATATATATTTAGGTCCTGTTCACGGGTGTGATAACTTGGATGGGTAGGCGAGAAAATGGAAACATAATTAGTAGTAACATAATCATAAGAAGGAACAATAGTTCGAAACGGCGCAGCTCCGCACACGGCGCTCGCGCTCACGCGCGGCAGCTCGTCGTTCGACGCAGCACAACCATACCGACCCTACTCGTTGTCGCTCACCGTTCGTCTTCTCGTCGTGGAAGTGAAGAGGTAAAAGACAAAAAAGTGAACAGTTGGTTATTTTAAAATGTATCTGTTACATTATTTTAAATAAAGTAATTTTTTTTTCTTTTTTGAAAAGCTGATACTATTATAAAAACAACAAGGCTACCAGGAGGAGCCTTAAAACAAGGCCACAAAACAGAGAAAAACCAAGATAATGAGAACCCAGATCCAATTGAGAAAATGTTACAAGTTAGACAAGATGTCAAAAGGCCTAGAGGTCCAGCAGCTCCAGCTAGTATCGAGAGGCATAAAGCGCGCCGAGATCCAGGTTTTAAAGACCATCTGAATAAAGGGGAAGATGTCTTCGTTCCTAGCTCTATCCACGTGATTAGAATCCGCATTTACAATCCTATTACGCCAATTCCAGATGGACCAAACAACACAATAAAGAACACCTTGAAGAATCTTATTAATACGAATATTGCAACCTAGGATTTTGTTCTGCCTGCCGCAATGCTATAGAAAAAGAAGGGAAGACCACTAGGGTAATTAGATTCCACCAACTCCACACTTTTCTCCAAACAGAAATTGAACGGGGACAACGGACAATACAATGATCAATATCCTCAGGAGTGTTTAAGCAAAGAGGGCAATTAGAGGATGGCAGAACAACACCACGATATGAGAGGTTAATGCGTGTGGGAAGCCGATCAAGAGATGCCCGCCACACATACTAACCTTCCTAGGAATCCAAGAGTTCCATAGACAGTGTTTGTCAATTATGTCATTGGTGAGCAATAGTTTTTGAAGCGATTTAGAGAGTGTTTTCACTTTAAAGATTCCTGAGGCGTCGCCCTTCCAACCCTAATTATCGTCACCATCCGAGTGAAGGATCAGGTTACCAATTAAGCATTCAAGCGGCGAAAGGTCGTCGATGGCTCTCCCACGGGGATGAAGACGCCACGACCAATTTCCACCCCATGTACCATTAGAACACTTCCATCTATCAGCCACTTTACAATCTTTCTGAGTTTCTAGAGCAAAAAGCCTAGGTAATGCATCTTTTAGAATCAGCCCATTAGGACACCATGGGTAGGCCCAAAAAGAAGTCCTACAACCATTTGACACTTTTAAAACAAACAAATTATTGAAGCTGGGATCGGTGTGGCTAATATCTGCCACTAACTTGATTTTTTTTAACTTATACCCACTTTTACACTATAAAATATTACTTCATTTTATCAAACTTTTACACAACTACTTTTTCAAAACACTCAATCTTAACCAATAAACATAAGTGATTCAACCGGTGGTATGACCGATCTTGATGATATGAAAGACATTGAGATGATTATGCAATAACTTCAGTATGAGCAATCGTTGCAAGAACAAGAAGCGGAAAGTTCACACCCCCGTAACTACATCTACCGTGAACGTGATCTGGCTGGAGAACGTTTGATGACGGACTATTTTGGTGCTCGCCCAAAATATCCGTCGTATTATTTTAAAAAACGGTATCGTATAAGTCGTAAACTATTTTTAGAAATAGTCGCAAGTATTGAAACTTACATTCAAACTAGTTTATTTATAAACAAACACACGCAAAGCTTCAACGAAATATCATTGAGCATGTTTGGCAACAAAATCTACAAAATCAATAACAAAATTAGTTTATTTATAATTTTATGTATTGTTTTTAATTTTCGCATTGTTTTTTAAATTTCGTATGTTTTTTTTATAATCGTATTGTATTTTGTATTTTGTATTTTTATTTATATGGAATGAATTTAGTTTGTGTGAAAAAATAGAAAAGAAAATAAAATTGTGGGTGAGTGGGGCTCAAATGAGAAAGTTGATGGTATGTTATGAGTGAAAGGGTATTTTGAATTGAGAGTGTTAAAATGATATGACACCCGGTAAGACCCAAATGAAAAGGTGAACATTTTCACCATACCTATCCCTTTAAGTAGTCATCTCGAGTCTGGTTCTTATAAACTCTGCTCGTTATATCAAGTTTGTTATTATGCCGGAAGCCTTATACATCAACCTAATAATCCATTATAATGTGAATTGAGCATGCAAAGGCCGCATGCTCAAAGGTTTTGTTGCGCATTGAGATTTAATGTTAATATATATTATTGTCGAGTCGTTGAAAATCGTATGGCAGGCAATAAATCTTTTAGTTTGAACGTATTATGACTTTGGAGAAGAGTGATCACACTTGCCACTTTGCCTATCATAACAACTCATGTTAGATCATATAACTTTTAGAGCAGCAGGGCTTGTGTTATTGCAAAAATGCTACTACTCCGGTATTTTTCTTTTATAATTCGGAACTTATAAGTTAACTCAAACACTTTTTTTTCATCACTCAAATTATAGAACACCTTTAAGCCAAACTTAACCCAATAAAATACAAATAAAAAACAATTGTCGTATAACTTGACGATTTTGGCCCAAGACACTATGGCTTGAAGTGTGGTGTGGACTGGTGTAAACCATATAACTCATGCACACCGTGTGCTCTTGGAGCAGTGGGTGTGGCCTCCCAAACCAAAACCAAAAAGTAGTGTCAAATCATGTCACGTCACTATTTATCATTGTACTTCTCTTATCACTCAAACACCTAAAAACTCTTCATATTCACTCAAGCCAAAACTTTAACTTTTAAAACCTACCACACCCAATTAAAAACACAAACTCAACAAAAAAATCAATTAAAAAAATAAAACAAAACCAAAACATTCGTTTGGCGCAAGCCACTCCCATCACTTTCTCCTTGGCGCCATGGGAAGGGGGGGGGGGATGTAGTCAATTGGGTTTAGCTCAAGACAGACAATTGCTAGGTGGGTGTGGGGCAAGGGCTGTACTACTACACCCGATGCTTTTACAATGTAATTCGTATAAATGATTCTTGCAAGAACAAAATTGTTTTCAAAATTTGATCAATGATGAAAATCTTTAAAGCAAAATTAAGTCAACGTAGAAACTCTAATCTCGTACACCATAGCGTTTAAAGGCTAGCCTAAATATGATGCATATAAGGTTTGAATTTGAGACTCCAAATTTACTGCCCGTAGGGTTTGAACTTAACACATCATGTTAAATCATATAAATTTTGAGGTGTACAAAGTTGCCATCATATTTACTCATGTTATTTCAAATAACTTTGTAGGGTGTAAATGCACCCCATATTCTTGCAAAAATACGTTGTTTTTCAAATTTAAATAGTGATAGAAATCTTTAAAAAGTTTTAATTAGCGGAGAAACTCCTACTTTGTATACCCTGTTAAATTAAGGGCTTATAATTTGATTATTGCTCTGCTTATCATTGCACTTATCTTGTTTTAATTCAGAGGCCTTGTTGTTATTCTTAGATTCTTGATGGTGGTTATTGGGCTTTAGAATTTTGTGATCATTTTGTGAAGTTTGCTTCTTGGAGGGTTGGTCTGCAACACTTTTGCATTATATAGGTGTCATCCCTTTTAGGGTTCAGACATCATTACCATCACAATAAAACACTCACACATGCTGTCTCTATTTAATTAACAGAACATGGTCGTTTGATCATTTCTATAGTTTATAATCATTTGTATCTTGTTAGTGAGATCAATATCTCATAAAACCAATCATTTATGTACTCTCTTTATAATCCATAAATATACGTTCGGTTAGAATTAATCCAGCCGACTAGTGTTCTCCATCTTGTTGTTTATTCTCGTATTTGATATATTCTCGCATGGTATCAGGGCTATAGGCTCTCGATTACTCGTATTTCATGAAACCCTAATTTTTCTAAATTGGTGGTTCTTTGTTTTAATGGTTCTGGTAATAAATTCTTGTTAGTGGGCCTTATTGGTGATATGTGGAAGTGGATTATTGTGACTGTTGAGAAAACCCTATTTTTTCAAAATTGGGGTTTCGGTAATTCGGGTTCGAGTGGTTTTGAATTGGGGATTGCTGGTTGATATCGTTGGTTGGTATTGCTGATCTTTTCTAATCGGAACCCTAAGTGAAGGTTGCGATTAGACCTTGTTCTTCTGCTGCTTCTAAGTGCTCTTTGTTAGTTTTCTCGACCTACCTTGTCTTTTTGTATCCTGGACTGGTAACCCAGGATATTGTTAGAAACACAGAAAAGTGTTGATTACATGGTCATTTATCAAAGATTAATAGAATAGGGATTAAATAGTGCAATTAAGGAAGGACTATGTTGTAATAAGTAAAAACTTTAATTGCTTCCTAGTCCCTCATTTCTTACTATAAAAGGAGGGCTAAGAAAGGGTTGAGGGTTGGTGATTTCATCTTTCTTTAATCTAATATTTCTTTTTTTCTCTCTTCCTCTCCTCTCTTCTACTCGTCACCCACACATTCTCTCTCTGCTCTATCTCTAAAACTTTATAGTGTAGTATTTTGTATGATAATTGATTCGTTATCAATTAAGTCATCAATCGTCATGAGATGATTTGAAGTGTTTTCGTGAAGGAAGTTATCATTTTATGTTCTTCTGAGAATTTGAAGGACCATTGAAGTAAAAATTTTGAATATAAAGCCTTAACAATTTGAAGAAGTTGTGTTTTTAGAGATTATACGGAGATAAGTCTTGAACTTTTACAATTTTACTTTGCAAAAGTAACTCAAAATGTGAAATCCACGCGATTTTGAAGTACTTTTGTGGTTTTTCGTGAATTAAAGTTTCAAATTTGCTAAAAAAGTTCAAACTTTGTGGTTTTCATGCAAAAAGATTCACCTTTTAAGCAAGAATCATCACCGGAAAACAACTCGGATAAGCACCGGAAAAACCTTCATATCCCGTCCCACCTAGGATCGTGTCATAAGGCTCAACCCGAATCACCTAGCTTGGTCACCAATCTCCAACCGACCACCACCACCTCAGTCGGCCACCACCTTACAACCGAACCACCACCACATCCGGTCACCCGCTTCCAACCGATCCTCTCAACCGAACCTCCAAACCCAGACTGAGACTAAGTTAAAAACTAAACCCTAACTTTTTAAATTAGGGTTTTGGATTTTTAGGTTTAAAAAGGTTTTTATTATTAATTTAATAAAGTAAGATTAGGGTTTTTATGGGTAATTAATGTGGAAAAGGTGAATTTTAGAAGTTGAGTGGATAATTAGGGTTTGTGGTTAAGGTTATTAATTTTAGGGTTTTTGAGTTAAAAGGTTGCGTAAAAGGTTTTAATAACTACATTGATAAAGTTATAATCTTTTGACTCGGTTCATGTTTATAATACAATCTTTCAATAAACTTTCACAAAAGCAACACTTTTTCTCGTTAAAACGATCCTTAATATCAACTCATACGAAGTCTATACAATCAAATTCACAATGGCTACAATGATAGAGAATGTTATTGCTGTAGGTTCTGAAAATCGTCCCCTGATGCTAGAAAAAGGCATGTATGATAGCTGGAAGACCCGAATTATTCTCTATATCTCAGCAAAGAGATAGTGAATGTTAAAAAGACTCAAGTCGACAACGGTTCCTTATCACTCTCATCAAGATTACTGTTTAAAGACACGATGGCGTTACCAACATCCGTGGACTTAAGAGAGAATGTAGCAAGCATACCTTGCTGGACAGAGAACAAATCGCTCTATATGGCTCTACCCGACAGTTAGACACACTCACCCATCATAACTGCCGATATCATATTCCTGTATTGCGCGGAACCGAGAGCCAGTTTCGAAATACTCGCTACAAGATTCGCCCGTAGCTAGATCCCAATCCACTAACTCATTACACTGCCACACTACAGCGTCAATATGGATACGTCAAAGAATGTATGGAGGCACATAGCTACTGACACTATCTAGCCACCGCAAAGACACATATGCTGCATCATATTATTACTCATTCAAATTGCCCTCCTTCCTACTGTTTTGACCCATTTGTATTTCATATAACGTACAATCTTCAGTACAATGAAAGTGCGCATAATGTCTCTGTTAGAAACACAGAAAAGTGTTGATTACATGGTCATTTATCAAAGATTAATAGAATAGGGATTAAATAGTGCAATTAAGGAAGGACTATGTTGTAATAAGTAAAAACTTTAATTGCTTCCTAGTCCCTCATTTCTTACTATAAAAGGAGGGCTAAGAAAGGGTTGAGGGTTGGTGATTTCATCTTTCTTTAATCTAATATTTCTTTTTTTCTCTCTTCCTCTCCTCTCTTCTACTCGTCACCCACACATTCTCTCTCTGCTCTATCTCTAAAACTTTATAGTGTAGTATTTTGTATGATAATTGATTTCGTATCAATTAGTATCAATCGTCATGAGATGATTTGAAGTGCTTTTCGTGAAGAAAGTTATCATTTTTATGTTCTTCTTGAAGAATTTGAAGACCATGAAGAAAAATTCTTGAATATAAAGCCTTAAATTTGAAGAAAGTTGTGATTTTTAGAGTATACGGAAGATAAAGTCTTGAACTTTTACAATTTACTTTGCAAAAGTAACTCAAAAATGTGAAATCCACGCCGAGTTTGAAGTCTTTTGTGGTTTTCGTGAATAAAGTTTCAAATTTTTGCAAAAAGGTTCAAACTTTTGTGGTTTTCATGCAAAAAGATTCAACCTTTAAGCAAGAAACATCACCGAAAACAACTCGGATACATCACCGGAAAACCTCATAACCGACCCACCTAGGATCGGTCATAAGGCTCCAACCGAATCACCTAGTTGGTCACCAAGCTCCAACCGAACCACCACCACCTCAGTCGGCCACCACCTTACAACCGAACCACCACCACATCCGGTCACCCGCTTCCAACCGATCCTCTCAACCGAACCTCCAAACCCAGACTGAGACTAAGTTAAAAACTAAACCCTAACTTTTTAAATTAGGGTTTTGGATTTTTAGGTTTAAAAAGGTTTTTATTATTAATTTAATAAAGTAAGATTAGGGTTTTTATGGGTAATTAATGTGGAAAAGGTGAATTTTAGAAGTTAGTGGATAATTAGTTTGTGGTTAAGGTTAAATTTAGGGTTTTTAAGTTAAAAAGGTTTAAAAGGGTTTTAACTAAACTACATTGATAAAGTTATAATCTTTTGACTTGGTTCGTGTTTACAATACAATCTTTCAACAAACTTTCACAAAAGAAACACTTCTTCTCGTCAAAACGATCCTTAATATCAATTCATACGAAGACTATACAATCAAATTCACAATGGCTACAATGATAGAGAATGTTATTGCTGTAGGTTCTGAAAATCGTCCCCTGATGCTAGAAAAAGGCATGTATGATAGCTGGAAGACCCGAATTATTCTCTATATCCAAGGCAAAGAGAATAGTGAAATGTTAAAAGACTCAATCGACAACGGTCCTTATCAACTCACATCAGAGATTACTGTTAAAGACACAGATGGCGTTACCAACATCCGTCGTCCTCAAAGAGTTGAAGACCTTGCTGGACAAGAAAAGTTACGTTACGACAGTGACATCAAAGCTGTCAATATACTTCTTCTTGGATTGCCAGTTGACATCTACACTCTCATCAACCACTATCAAACTGCAAAGGAAATATGGGATCACGTCAAAGAATGTATGGAAGGCACATAGATGACAAAGCAAGAACGTGAGTCTATGCTATATGATGAATTTGATAAATTCACATCTGAACCTGGAGAATCAATCCACTCATACTATATGAGATATGCTAAACTGATCAATGACATGAAAATGATTCCTATGTCTATGTCAAACATGCAAATCAACACGAAATTTATGAATCATCTTCAACCTGAGTGGAGTAGGTTTGTCACAGAAGCTAAACAAGCAAGAGATCTTCACAGTGTGAACTTTGATCAGTTGTATGCTTTCCTCAAACACAATGAAAAAGATATTAAAGAAATTCGAGAAATGCGACAACGATTTCCGAAACCACTTGCTTTGCTGGCAAATACCTACAACCAACCCCATTTATATAGCAGTCAGCAAATACAATATCATACTTAACCATCTGAAGTTTATCAACCATATCAGCATTATCAATCAAACACTCCAATAACCCAACAACTAATTCAGTCACCTCCACTTCAAAGCTGTGCACCTACAGTTGTTCAACAACCACCAACATTTTAACCTGATACCGGATTTGTTGCACCTACCTTTCTTCCAACAAATGATCCCATAGCCAGTCTCAACAAAGCTATGATATTCTTAAGTTCTTCTTATAGCTCAAGATATCCTCCCACAAATAACCAACTTCGAACTTCGTCTAATCTAAGAACTCAAGCTATAATTCAAAACGGTCAAGTTACGGTTCAGAATGTTCAAGGTAGGCAGTCTCAAGGTTATGCGGGCAATGCTGGAAAGAATCAAGCTTCATGAGCAAGGGTTGTCAATAGGGGTGAGCATGGTGCGGGTTGGTGCGGTTTTTGACTAAAACCGAACCGCAACCGCACTTGCGGTTTCTATAAAAATAAAAACCGCATCGCACCACATTTTGCATTTCGGTTTTGCGGGTTTTTTGCGGTTTTTATGGTTTTTTTGGGTTTTGTGGGTTTTAACCGCTCCGCACCATCACTTATGACTTATATAATTTATGTGAGTTTTTGCGATTTTTGCTTTACAATGTTGGTTTTTTCTGTTATAACAACGCATATATTAAATCTAAACACACACATCACTTATACCTTATAAGAGTATTAATGATAATATGAAGTAGAAGCCTTATAACACACATAAAATAATCAATGTGTCAATTTTCAATTTTAAATAATTAATGTGCGATGCGGGTTTTGTGGTGCGGTTTTACGGGTAAAACCGCAACCACACCGCATTTGTGTTTTTTCATTTTTATTAAAACCGATCCACCAATTTTTGCCATGGTGCGGTTTTTGTGGTGCGGCTTTTTGGGGGTTTGTGGTGTGGTTTCTGCTCACCTTAGTTGTCAATCCAGTTGGAAATGCAGGGGCAAATCAAACAAGGGTAATCAGATGTTATCATTGCAATGGTGAAGGTCATATTACTAAGCTGTGTACTGCGAAGAAGAGGGTAAAAGACTCTGAATGGTTTAAGGATAAGATGTTACTTGCTCAAGCACAAGAAGCGGGAGTTGTATTAAATGAAGAGCAACAAGATTTCTTATCTGATAGTTTGGAAGAAACTAATGACTGTGAGGATCTCCAGTTACAAGGTACAACAAATTTCAAGGCAAACCACGTTGATGCATATGATTCAGACTGTGATGACGAAGCTACAACAAATGCAATCTTCATGGCAAATTTGTCTCCTGTTGGTTCTATGAATGACGACACAGTTTAACCACATTATGATTCTGACATACTCTCTAAGGCACCTCATTACGACACTTATCATGATTCTAATATGCTTAATTCTAATATACAAGAGCTGAGATATATTAAAAACATTGTATCCAATAATGAGTCATATGATGAGCTTATGAGTAACATCAATGTTATATCTTACACTGATTATATGCTTACTATTAGAAACGATGTTGATAACTATGTTCCTCCTCCTGTACAAAAGAATGATATGATGTTGTCTGTAATTGAACAAATGAAATCTCAAGTAAAAAAATGTAACATGGTAAATCAAGAGACCCAAAGTGTGAATGAATCATTAACCAGTGAGCTTGAACGATACAAAGACAGAGTTAAAATTTTAGAATATTCATCTAAAGATGGTTGTTCTTAAAAAAGAAGCATTTTTAGATCGTGAATTAAGAACTGCCATTTGTGATCGCAATAGAAAAGTCTTTGATTATGAAAATCAAATCTTTTCTCAACGAAAACAAATGGAGAACTTAACAAACCAGGTCAATTTTCTAAAAACTAAGTTTGACACATATAAAAAAGAGTCGTTTGAAACATACGAAAAGAACATCAATGAAATTGTTTCACAAAAACAATTGTCAACATAGAAACTATTTTGGTCTTTAACACCAAGTCCTCCTGAAAACATTTCAAAACCCACTAAAGTTTTTACTAAAAAACTCCCATCAACTAGTCAGGTTCTTCTAAATCTAAACAATGCACGAGATCTTCTCAGTAAGTTTGATGAATGCATTAAGAGGAGAACTACGTTATCTCCTCATCAGATTGGTAGCTGGGAGCAATCAGATATAAAAGGGGCTTTTAAGAAAGATGTCATACCATTTTCTGAAAACCTAAAAGAAACTTTTAAACTTTTTGAAAAGGGATTTATAGCTGAGGTTAAAGAAATGAAAGACATTTTTGAACAAATGAAAGACGAGGTTGAGCAATGTTCCGTGACAAAGAAATGTTTTGAAATTAAAAAGAAACAACTTTTAATCAACAACGACTGACTCATAGAGGAAAATATCTCTTGTGATATTATGCGCACTTACTTGCGTTCGTTGAATGAAGTTGATAATTGTGGAAAGTGTAAAAGTCTTGACATTGTGCTTTTAGATCTTTAATAATCAAACAAGTCATTGTGTGAACCGAGAAAACATTTTTCAAAACTTAAGGAATACAACATTTCTCTTGACATTGCTTTTCAAAATCACAAAGAAAAAATGATTAATGATTCTTGAACAAACAATAATAATCATTTGGTTCAAGCAATCAATAACCAATCTTTTGAGATAAATGATCTAAAAGTGAAATTTCAAGACAAAACACTTGTAATCAATGAGTTAAAACATCGGTTAGCTCAATTGCATCCAGTGACTCAATGTGAATCACCAAATTTTGATTCTAGGATTCAGAAAATAGAGGATGAGAACGTGTCTCTAGTTTTTCAGGTCTCTTCCTTAGTTAAGGAACAAGAACACATTAAGTTAGAATATAAAAAGCTGTATGATTCAATCAAGCAGACACGGGCAAAAACAAAACTTTAAACTGACTCTTTGCAACAAAAACTAAATGATCAGATTTCTGAAAACAATAAGTTAAGAGCCCATTTAAAAGCAAAGTTTTCTAAACCTCAAATGAATAAAAAAGGTACAAGTGTGAATATTAAGCTTTCTAAACCTCCAACTTTAGGAACTAAACTTTATTCAGTAACTCCGCTTCCTAAATTAAAGGTTATTCCTAGTTGTTGAGAAAAATGATTTATCAAAATCAGTCAATTCACACTTGACTACCAACAAGATAATTAAAAAATGCACAAAAGTTCTTGCCACATGTTTGCTTAAGATTGAGTCTGAACCAATCAATGCGTACTTTAAGAACAATAGGGCTGTGCATCGAGATTATCTGAATGTAACAAAGGAGCACGTAGCAACACTACAAGAATTATTAGAAGAAGCTAGAGCATTAAAACCTTTAGATGAACATATAGGCCATGCCTCTAAGTTTGCCGAGCGAATTCAAGAACTGTTAGTGTATGTTAGTGCCTCATGCCCTTTCACTTAAAGCGGGAATGAAAAGTGAGATCCTACTACAATCCATAAAAAGAACAATAAGCCTTACGTAGATGCATCTAGAATGAAATAGACAATTAAGACAATCACACAAAAGCATCCAGTGAAGCAAAACACTCGAAAGACTGACAATACTATGTTCCCTTATACAGGAAGAGTAAGCTCTGCTAATGCTAGCGGATCAAAGCCTAAGAGCAATATAAATAATGAGATGATCCAGCGAACATCAAGTAGAAGCAAGAATAATATAGTAGAAGCCTAAACTAGGAAGTTTAAGTCTAGTGATAATAAGAACAATCATGTTTCAGATTGTAATGCGAATGATAAGAATGTTGCTTTGTCAAAGAATTCTTATACTATTTGCTTATCTTGTAATGAATGTTTGTTTTCTGCAAATCACGATGCTTGTGTTGTTCAATATCTTAAGAAAATGCAAAAATGTAAAATGGCTAAATCTGTAAAACAAAAAATTAAGAGTGAATGGAAACCAACAGGACGGATCTTGAAAACTATAGGTCTTAAATGGATACCAACTGGTAGGACATTTAACTTGGTAGGAAAATCGTGCCCCCTTCTAATGACACGTCTGCCATAGTTGTACCTCCTGGGCATATCTTAATAACCACATTAATTCTGGTTGATGTACCATGTCCTAAACTAAGTCTTAGATATTCTAATGCCCGAGAATCACTCTCTAAATGCATGTTAAATATGGAATTTCATCCATTTAATTTGCATGATTTTGGAATTGAGAAAATTATTCGGGATGAGGAAGTTCTACCTTGGAAGTTCGACTATCTAGGAGTCACTTAGGTTCACTAATAACCCGAAACCCGATCAAAAGTTAGGGATCCACCCTTTTGTAAATATGTTTTCTTCTTTCTTTTTTGTGCAGATTGTAGAAATTATTCTTTGGTATTTAGATTCTGGGTGTTCCAAACACATGGCTGGACACCGTGATAAGCTCATCAATTTTGTTTCCAAGTTTATCGGTACGGTCTGATTCGGCAACGATCATTTTACAGCTATTATGGGATATGGAGATCTACAAATGGGGAATATTCTTATTTCACGTGTTTACTACGTTGAAGGACTTGATCATAATCTATTCTCTGTTGGGTAATTTTATGATTCAGATCTTGAAGTAGCTTTCAGAAAACTCACTTGGGTAAGTAACTTGGAAGGTGTTGATCTACTTTCAGGATCTCGTGGTTCTAATCTTTATACAATCTCAATGGCGGATATGATGAAGTCGTCTCCAATTTGTTTACTCTCCAAAGCCTCAAAGGTAAAATCTTGGTTATGGTACCGTCAACTCTCTCACTTAAACTCCTGTACCATCAATCAGCTTGCTAAAGAAGGTCTTGTCAAAGGGTTGCCCAAATTGAAGTATTCTAAAGCTCACTTGTGCTCAGCATGTCAAATGGGTAAAAGAAAGAAAGAATCCCATCCACACAATCCTAAACCTAGTACAAATGAGAAACTTTAAATGTTGCATATGGACTTATGTGGACCGATGCGGGTAGCAAGTATAAACGGGAAAAAGTATAGTCTAGTCATAGTAGATGACTATTCTCGATTTACTTGGGTGAGGTTTTTAAGAACTAAAGATGAAGCTCCAAATTATTATCAAATTTTTGAAGCAATCTCAAGTCAGTCTTAAAGCAACAATATGATATCTTCGTACCAACAACGCCACAGAATTTATTAATCAGACAATACGAAATTATACGAAAGAGGTTGGAATTACTCATCATACATCCACTGCACCTACTCCACAACAAAACAGCGTAGTTGAAAGGCGTAACCGCACGTTGGTAGAGGCTGCAAGGACCATGCTTATTTTCTCTAAATCTCCATTATTTCTATGGACTGAAGCTGTAGCTAGTGCATGTTATACTTAAAACCGTTCCCTTATCCATACCTGTTACAATAAGATTCCATATGAACTGCTCAGAGATCAAAAACTAGAACTCAAGTATCTTCAGGTTTTTGGTGCTTTATATTATCCAACAAACAATTTTGAGGATCTTGGGAAATTATAGCCATCTTCATCGGTTATTCACCATCCAAGAAAGCGTACCGGATCTACAACAAAAAGACCAAACAAATAATGGAAACAATGAACATACAATTTGATGAACTTACTCAGATAGCTTCTAAACAACAAGGTTCAGGACCCAAACTTCATGGTTTGACTTCTAGACACATTAGTTCAGGAATCGTGCTAAACCAGGCCGCGTCAACATCAGCTAAACCTCCTACAAAAGAATGATTAGGATTTACTATTTGAACCAATGTCCGATGAATACTTCAAACTTCTAAGTGTTGTATCTACCCCTATTTCAGCTGCAACTCTACTTATATCAAATTCAACCAGAGCTTTTTCGTTTTCTACTTCCATTGATAAAGATGCTCCCTCTCTAAGCACTTCACCAAACATTGAAGCAACAAACTCTCCAATCAATTCTACATACGTTGAACAAAATGAAGAAGTTACAGAGTTTGATAGTGATACATTTACAAATCTATTTGCTCCTCCAGACATCAGTTCAGCTGAGTCATCTTCAAGGATTGTAGACACTTCAAACATGCACACTTTCCAACAACCTCTAATTTACACAAAAAGATGGACAAAAGATCTTAAGTTTACAACAATCATCGGCGATCCATCAAAACCTGTTTCTACAAGACGTCAACTTTCTACCGATGCTTTATGGTGCTATTTCTATGCTTTCTTAGCTAAAGAAGAGCGGAAGAATTACAAAGAAGTCATGATCGAATCTAGCTGGATTGAAGATATGCAAGACGAGATTCATGAGTTTGAGCGGCTTGAGGTATGGGAATAAGTACCAAGACTAGTGGCATCCCATCGAGGTTTGGTGAGGTTTAGATGCGTCTGGTAGCTTTTAATCCCCAACTGGAAGTCTTCTACGCGTTGTCTTATAACTAAGTTTCTGGTCTATAAGTTGACAGCAGTAGTGAGAATCTTCTTATCTTCGGGTGGTAGATGGTCCAGGTGACCTTGAAGATTCAATAAGTGCAGATCTTCAAAGTCACTAGGGTACAGATATTTGAAGTCCCTTTCCGCAATAGTATATTCTTTAAGATCAGCTCTACGAAGAACGATCTTCTTCATGTAATCGTACCCATGTAAGGAGAAGACTTTAATTCTGACAACACTTAAAATCCGCATATGAGTCCTTACAGCTCTGCGATCACCCTCAGATGTGTGTCTATCAATGTAGAATCGTTGTCTTTGGAACCACCAGTGAGAAATACCATACATAGCAGCGATGTCATACTTGCATTCCTTTTCAATCCACATCTGATCGGGTACCATCTGCTCTAATCCAACATCAGGATAATAGATTGCCTTCATCTTTGAAATTGACAATGCAGGTCTGCCACTCTTGTGACCGTATCTTAGATACTCTAACTCCTTGTTGAAGAAGAAGTTAGATTGAATTGTGACTTGACCTGGTGGACCACCCAGTGGTAGAGGTTTGCTGACATTATACCTGATGATCGACTCGTCCACTTGATCGGTTAGTAGTTTATGGCATTCTTCCATTTGGTACTGAAGATGAATCACATTAGGGTGAAAGACTTTGACAATTTCATATGCAGGACCTTCCAAGTCTTGTTGTTTAAGTTCAGTGATCCCTTGCTTTTTGCAGAACTAGTCCATAAAGATTGCCATGTCACCAGTCTGCGCAAGTAACGAGTTCTATAGAGGAGGTGCATAGGTGGACACAAGAGCAGATGCCCAATTGTTCACTAGTACAAGCAGGTCAGATGATGGGATAGACCAGGCAGGTTCTGGTGTAGCAGGTCTGTCTTTAGTGAGTGGCTTCCACTAATTTTGCCTCAAGTTTACCGTGGGAATGTGATCATGGCCGATATCTTCATCACCAGACGACTGTACCTGTTCGTCAGGAGTCGTATCATCATCCATATGTAGCTCTTCAGGAATTGATGAGACACATGGCTTGAGTCTTGTGTCAGTAGTCGTCCAAGCCGTATATTCAGCTAAAGCAGCTGTCTTTGAAGAGCTTGGAGCATCTGTGCTTTGAGACTGATTACTCTGGTTGGTGGATGAAGGTGGAGGATGAGGAGTCACTTGAGATGATCCAGAAGCTCCAGAAGTTCCTGAAGTTCCAGATGGACCTGCTGGAGGTGGAGGTGGGGGTGGATGATGAGGTGGAGATCCAGGTTGTGACACCCGTGATTTGGGCAGGTTAGTCAATCCGTTAGAGTTGGCTAAGGTATTTGTGTATGTGCTTATTTTGTGGCTTATATTGTTTGTTTGGGTGATTAGTAATCAACTTGAGATGCGTGTTCATCTCATATTTGATTAGAATGAGGTATATGATTGAGAATTTCCATTTTTGATCACTTATAGTGATAATGGGAATGAGTGGTATTTTGAGTGAGTTGTTTTGATTAATATGTGAATGTCTAAGCGTTGAGTTAATGTGGGAAGTATGACCTATGAGAAGGACATGAGTTTTGTAAAATATAAGAGTTTTAATGAACTTTCTAAAAATAGAAAGTGAGTTGGTGAAATGAAAAGTTGATTTTAGAAAGTTAATGTGGGAAGTATGACCTATGAGAAGGACATGAGTTTTGTAAAATATAAGAGTTTTAATGAACTTTCTAAAAATAGAAAGTGAGTTGGTGAAATGAAAAGTTGATTTTAGAAAGTTAGTGACTTGCGTTTATGTAAAAAGGTTTACTCAAATTAGCTTAGGTTTTTATGAAAAATTAAGGTAATGATAATAATTAGTTAATTAATAATTAAATAAAAAAAAATATATATATATAATAAAGGGTTCGGCCGGTTTGGGTTTAAAAAGAAGAAAAAAAGCCCAATTTGATTAGGACTCTAATTAGGAAATTATTTACACTATATATATAAAATAAAGGACCCCAAAAACGAATTTTATCCCCCCCTTGTGAGAATCGGTCGACCAAAGAAGAAAAAGAGGAGAAAAAAAATTAGGGTTTTGCTTTTGTGAAGAAAACAAGTTCTAAGGTAAGTTTTAATTAATCTTTGTTAATTATTAATCTTTAATCATGTAATAATTAATATGGTGGATAATTAGGGTTTCATTAAATCTGTAATTAATGAGTTATAATTATGTCATAATGATTAGGGTTTGATTAGGGTTCGTTTGATGCGAGTGTTAGGGTTTAGATCGCGTTAGAACTTGATTTAGGTTAGGGCAGAATTTAGGGCTGTGTTGTTCGGCTGTTATCTCGATGATGGTAATAGCTTTTGTCAAGTTTCCAGTGTCTATGATGTAGCTCAGAGAGTCTAGTTTCCAGAACATCCGGCCTCGCAAGTTTTTAAGGTCGGGAAGTCATTCAAAAGTTGGTTACGAGAAAAGTTGTCAAAGCAGTAAGTTCGGGTCAGATTTGGGTCAGATTACGAGGTGTAAAACCCCCACTTAAAATTTGAATTAGGATTATCCAACCTACAGGAGTTTAGTTCTATGTGTCTATTAAAAATCCCCCAAAGGAGAGCTTCTGATTTGGAGTCTAAGTATGGTTTTTAGGTCCAAACTTTTTAGTGTTCGTTCAGATCCGAAACTGAGTAGTTAAAAGTTTGATTTTATTTGGGGCACTTAAGAGGGGAAATAAATTAGTGGAAAAAATATGGAGATAGTAAAACTCATGGAAATTGAACCGTGTGATTTTTTGGTAAAATTTTATACATGTCAGTAATGTGTGTTTAGAGAAAATGGTGAAAGTGACAGCTAAATATTCTGCGTTTTCCGGGTAAATTGTTGAACATTGAAAAAGTGTGTAAACGAATTGGTAAATATTAGGCATGGTGTCGGGGTGACCCAGAGTGTGTAAATAAAAACCCACCTTAGACATCCATCATATGAATTTTAACATGGCATAAGCATTAGCTTGGTCGCGTGTAACACGTGTTTGATTTGATAGTTTAGTTTCGTGCAAGGATTTTGGAATTTGCTTAAGCAACAGGTAGAGATTCATAGCCCCATTTTTCTTATGTTTCTTGGGGTGAAAATGAGCTATGAGTTTTAAATGATTTTAGTTACTGTTTAAATGTTTTAGTTACTGTGATAATGTATTTTAAATGAGGCATGGGCTATACGTGACTATTATATGGTATGTGCTACTTGCTATTGTTGTGGATCGTGGGACACGTTCCGTTCCCTTGTTTGTTGTGCTTGAGCGTGACCGTCTTAGGGCATTGATGGATTGTTAGTAGTGAGCTTGATCGTCTCATTGCTGTGGATTGTTGATAGTGAGCGTGATTGTCTCATTGTTTTGGATCGTGGGACACGTTCTGTTCCCTTGTTTTTGATGTTGAGCGTGACCGTCTCAACATGGTTTGGTGTGGTTGCATGTTAGCTTGTATGATAGTTCGTTTAATATCCTGCAATGCTATGTTTTATTTATCACAGTAATTGGTTTTAAAGGATTGTTATATGTGTCTTAAACCTATGACTCTCACCAACTTTATGTTGACGTTTAAGCATCATTTTCAGGTGAGCACCATGTGAATAAGATAGAGAGAAGTGGCTAGAAAGAGACTGTAGGATGTCATGGAATTTATTGCTTTATTGTCTTAAATTTTGCCTTGTTTGGATTATGGATAATTGTTGCATATCTTTGTATTGGCAAGAACTTCCGTTCCATCAATAAAGACACCTTTTGGATTTGGTTAGTTTTATGGGTATTGTTATGACACTTTGTATCTATGCTTTACTTATTTATTTCATATAGAATTCTTCGTATAGACGCCATTGTGTTGTGATGATATCCTTTCTCGTTACGCCTCGCGTTTCCGCCTTGGAGATCCAGGTGGTGTTTTCGGTGAGTCATGTCTCTTTTTCTTCTTTTTTCGTGCTTTAGCCAAATCGGTTAGGAGCTGGTCAGTGTGGTCGCGGGCCATTGACTTCTCCAGAGCTTCGTACAGCTGCTTGTGGTCTTCATTAGCTTGGTAGGAGTTGGATTCCCACATGCGGTGGTGAAGAATCTCTTTCATGTCAGCTTCTGGCAAATCTCTGAAGCGATCCCTGAGAGGAGCTTGAATAGCCCAGTCAACAGCATTGTAGGATCGATGTACTCTAATATGTTGAACCTTTAGCTTGTAAAGGATATTACTACCTTGAATAAATCAAAGATAATAACTATGAAACCTTGACACTGAATACTATCAACTATGCGGAATCTAATTGATAATATTAAGAAGAACACACAGCAATAATCAAAAGATTACTTTTATTATCACACCTTGAATCTGCCTAACTTTGCAGATCCCTAAAACACTAATAATACTAATAGCTAATACTTCTTCTAATATTTTTTCTAATACTTGTATTCGTACTCTCTCCTTACTATGCCTTCCAAGGGGTCCTTTTATAGACATCAAGGATTAACCCTATTGGGCTTACAAACCGTCATACTTATCTTCTCTTAATACAATCCTTCTAGAACTCTAAAACTATTATAAGCAGTACTTCGATATAACTAGCAGTACTTTGTTATCTGCTAGCAGTACCTTACAATATTTCCTAACAATCCTCCCCTAACTTGATGTTAACTTGCTTAACTTCAAGTTTTCAATCTTCTTCCATGCACAGCTTATATCTTCATCAAACATACCTTTTTCTTGTTTATCCTTCACCTCTACAGATCTTTGGAAGTCTTGATAACACTTTCACTCTTTGATGTATAGATATGTCTAAGTATTCATAATCTTTAAATCTTTGTTCAGCAACAATCATTCATCTTGAATCAAATCTTCAACAGCAACTGGCCACCACAGGAACATAAATGGATTTTATGAGCCTTTACCAAGTAGTCATCCACTCTTGGGCTAGTCAGTCCATTGGTACCTAGAAAAGGTAATTTCCATGGAGAACTGAAACCATTTCAACTACTCAGAACGTGAATCCTAGGTGAGTTGAAAACCTGAATAGTTTCTGGTAAACTATCACAACCAAGAACGGATTTGTCATGTCTTTACCTGTAGCCGTTTGCTCAGGACTAGTCAACTCTCAGTAATTTAAACATTGGTGAGTTGAGGACCATATAGTTTTGAGCAAACTATTAAAGCTATCAACGGATTTGAGTTCTCTTTACCAAAAGCCGTTTGCTCTGGAGTAGCCAATACTTCAGTGCAATACCATGGTGTATTGAGCACCATACAATTTTTGGTAAATTGTCAACCATCAACAGATTTGAGATGTCTTTACCAAAACTGTTTGATTTGGACTAGTCAATTCTTATGTTTGCTAGACATGGTGAATTGATTACCATTTGCTGTGTGGTGGTTAACCAACACTCAATCCCTTAAAACAGTTTTATTTTCCTTCAATCATTTGTGCCTTAAACCTTTTTGCACATTTAAAACTATTTATTCACCAAATCATTTTGTTTTACTCTTTTATCAAAAATCAATTAAGCTGACAGTACTTTCCAACAAAGTACTTCTAGTACTTATCTTTCTCATTTATCAAAAACATAAGTTAATTTTATTAAAAACATATTTGATAAATTAGATACCATACCAGAATCATTCTTCTTCTCTTTCCAAATCCTCCTTTTGCTTCATCACAAATCTTATTACATTCAAAGCAT
>BQNB010015532.1:0-73107 GCA_026074375.1 Tanacetum coccineum
ATAAAACTTGTTTTTTGGATGATAACTAAGGCTTGCCACATAACTTCTTTTTTCAACTTTTACTTCTTCACTTAGGTACTTCAGCAACTTAGCACTAAAGGGAGTGCTGCAGGAACTATTTGGTTTTTATGTTTCCACATATGATTAATCAGGCTTCGGTCTAGTAAATGATGATCAAGCATAAGTTTTAGAGCTTCTAAATTACCGGCTCACTCAAATATAATTATCAACCAATACCACTGTTCTAGAAAAGGTGACAAATTACAAATACACAGCCGTAACGAAGGATGAGACACTTGCAATTGCATTCAAATATTAACTCGAACAGGCTAAAGGCATTAATTATCTTAGGTACCAAAGGTGGGTACCTGAATATATTCTAAGGCTTATAATTCTTACAATTTAGTGGATTAGGTTGTGCTAGTTATAACGTCAATCCGGTTGGATTTGCCTTACTAAGAGCATTTTTTATTTTTAGAAAGCATATATATTAAGATTTTCGTTAAAATATCAGTTGAAAAATTTTTGGCAGGGCAAACATGGAGGGATATGATTATTGTTTCCTATTGAGCTCCCCTCCACACTTAAGTTAAACATTTCCCTCAATGTGATAACTGATAAACTAGAGAATAGCAAAAATTAAGAGAAAACGAAACTTCCCGGGGCTTAAAGATATATAGCTGCGAGAGAGCTATCCTTGAGCATACTTCATAATTTTCCAGATTTGACTTATATTACATGCATAAAAGTAAACACACAAAAGCACACACAAAATAATATTTTTGGTTTTTTTAGAAAATAAATAAAGGATACGAGTGGAGTTGTATAGAGGAGGGACTCCTCCACACATAAGTAAAGCACAGGTTGCCTCCCGAGAAGCGCTTAATTTTATAAGAGAGTCGTTATCTAGACTCTTGCTTCTGGAGTTCATTCTTTCGGAAAGAAGGGAGTGACTGCTTCCCTTTGGTTATTATATTCTTCTTCTTCTTGATATAGTTTAAGTCTATGGCCATTAACAATAAATGTTTTTCTATCTTTTACATATAGTTCGACATATCCGGATGGATATTGATGTTTCACTACGTATGGTCCTAGCCAGCGAGATCTGAGTTTCCGTTGTTTGAATTTATAATTTGATTGAAAAAGCAGAACCTTGTTTCCATGTTTGAATTATTTTCTCATTCTTAGTTTTTTATCATGCCAGACTTTGGTTCTTGCCTTGTACAGCCGAGAGTTTTCATAGGCTTGGTGTCTAAGTTTATCTAATTTATGTAACTGAAACATTTGTTTTTCACCAGCAGCAATGAGATTAGGATTACAATTCTTAAGTGCCCAATATGCACGGTGTTCAATTTCAAATGGTAGGTGGCAGTTCATTCGCATATTATGAGTTTTGTAACGGTGTCCGTACCAGTTGGTGTTTGGTAGCAGTGCAAACAGCCACAGAGCGACATCCAAGTTTTCCTGACATATAGACAGGATAGTCTTTAACATTCATTTCAAGAATTCTTTTAAGGGCTCTATTTGTGTTTTTAACTTAACTACTTGTTTGAGGGTGGTATGAATGGTGACTAGAGCTTTGGGCATTCCAAAATGGCAGAATAGTTTCTTCAAGAAAGTAATAACCACTCAGGCATCATTAGTTGGTAAAGCTTGAGCTTCGACCCATTTAGATACGTAGACGACACGACAAGAATTTATTCAAAACATATGTAAATTTGTGAATGGTCCACAAAGTCAATACCCATATACATTGAAAAATTCACATACTTGAATGTTGGTTTAAGGGTCTCATCACGTTTTGAATATTCTTGTCTTTTGCATGCTTCGAAAAGGCGAAATAGAGTATGAGCAATATATTATGTTGTTGGCCATAAAAACCTAAATTCTAGGACCTTTAATTAGCGGTTTACAATTGTTCCATAATGACCCACCGGTAGGTCCGTAGGGACATTGCTCCTAAAATGGTATTGATGTTTCAGGTCCATGAGATACATCGATCAATCTTACCGTCAGAACATACATTGAAAAGTTAGGGTTCTTCCCAAAAAGTAGTGCTTGAGGACAGAGAAAATAGTTCTTTATATGTACGTTCATCCCTTTTGTATAAATCTCACCCCCCAAATAGTTTGCAAAACTGCGAACCATGGTTCATCTCTTAGTGTTAATTCCCATAAGGTTTTCTCTAGGAAACGTTACCTGTCGACTTCACTATCAACATTGTCTCGCATTTTCAAATCCTAGATACATTGGTCGGTGTTTGTTCTTTTAAATCTAATATAAGGTTATCCAAATTAAACTAATTAGATACCATAGCAACAAGTGAGTTTAAACAAAATAAATAAACATTAAAAAGAACAAGGTTTAAAACACACAGAAGTACTTTTCAACGTATAGAATTTTATTAGAATCAAATAAAGAATGTATGACACACCTTGCTTGCAGAATAGCAAGGTGGTTGAATGACACTTGGGGTGTTATCTCCTTCGAACTTATTCTCTAACCAAAGTTATGAGAACAAAAAAACAAACTTGTTATACTAAACTGAAGCTTCAGCTTATAGTAGTACTAGTTCAGTTTGATTGAGAGATAAATGAAATCCTTAATGACTATCATATTAATATAGGAAGAGATAGAATTTACTCTAAGGAATCCCTTCCTTTTATAGGTAAAGATTATGGTTTACAAGCTTTTAACCAATGCTATGTGGCAAGCAAAATAGTTGGTTTCAGTTCCATTTAAAGCATTTTTGCTTCTAGTACTAGGTACAGTCCTTGAAGGAAAGTTGTTGTACTTCTATACCAACTTTAGAAGTGGCATTTCCTAAGGAGGTTGCTTTATTCCTTTTGACATAATGCAATCTTTTTCCCGCCTTGTAAACCTTTTAGAAGTGAAAACATACTTTTTCAGCTTCTTTAAGAGGATAGACATGTTCAGCTTGGAATTGTCAGCCATGCTGAACTGAAGATCCAACCAAAATCCTTCATCCAGTTTGTGTAGCCGCTGCATATACACAAGTAAGATACTTCCCAATCTTCTAAGGACCTGAAGAGCTGATGCTGAAGGAACTTCAGCGACTAAAGCTGAAAGGCTTCAGTGACTCAAACTGAAAGACTTTAGTTTGAGAAACACTTAGGGGATTTTATGTTTAAAATATACTAAAAGACTAAAGGGCTCAAGAACTGAACCACAATCTCCCCCCTATTTGAATATACATATAGCCTAAGTAAAATCAATTGAAATGACCAAAACTAACTTCTTCTTATAAATTGATATAATTAAACAACATAACTGATAACCTTTACATTCTAACTTCATACGAATAACATTCAACAAAAGAATAAAGATATTACACACAGATTTCATTCAACTAGCCATAGCATTTAATGACCTCTCTTAAGCTAAACGGATGACTTGTGTTTCTTTGTTGACCTGGAATGATCTTTTAATACCGGTTCTTTTCTTTTCTATTAGCTTAGTCAATTACTCCAAATCAGAGAACTTGTCTTGAGGGGTTGGTTCAAGTCAACTTGAGTTCTTGTTCATTTTGAGTCAGCTGATCCACTCATCGTTTTTACCAGATCATAAATGCTTTTTTCCATCCTTTTCAGTTTTGTCCAGGACAAGCTTTGTAGTACTTCTCTCTATGTGTACCGAATGTAGATCACTGACTAAAATATTTAGATGACCTTTCATCAACCCATCTTCCTATATCTTTTCCAGTGTGATAGGCTTTCTTTAATGAGGAATATTCATATTTTGTGATCTTAGGGTTTTTCTTTCTTTTCAGCATCTTGTTATAGTATTTATCAAAGAGTAGCTTCTTGGTTTAGTACTGTTTCACAACATCTTTACCCAGAAGATCAATTAATTCATCTTTTAGGTTTGTACCAGCATCTTTGGTGTTCTTCTCCCCCTCAGTAGGTGAAGCAGTTGCTTGGCCTGTTGAAGGAACATTCATGCTTGTAGCTCCTGATGCATTGTCCATCATGGTAGAAAACCTGTTTAAGGTATGAGTGACCTTGTGCAAAAGAATTGGAAGAGAATTCAAAGTCTTAAGCTTTTATTGAACTGAAGAAACATGACTTGGAAAATTGAGAAACTCTGCTGGAGGTTTCTATTGAATGTTCTTCAGTTCAGCTACCTGGGATGATAGACTGGAGATAGTAGAAGTGAATAACTCCAGTTTTGTTGGTATCTCTATGAGATCCCCAGATAGCTCGGTTTCCATGTCTTTAATATATTGCTTTAGCTCTTTAATTTCTCTAGATAATCTAGTGATTTTTGAGGGGAGCTCTTTCAATTCAGTGGGCAAGCAGCTAGCAAAGTCATGTGAGGCTAAGAGTTTAGATAGTTCAGGTTTCAAGGAAGTTACCAGAAGTTTAGTTAGCTGGTTAATGTCTGGATATGAAGGCTTGGTTTTTATTAAGACAACTTCAGCTTCAGCTTTGAGTTTTGCTTTCTCTAGCTCTTCCTTCTCAGACTGAAGTAAGTGAACAAGAGCCATTAACTCTTGAATTTAAGCTGATTTTAGAGATGGAGGAGGTGGGACTGAAGTATCTTCAGTGTCTTTATCTTTTTTAGCATTCTCTTCCTTTTCACTCTCATCTAAAACAATGATTGGCTCATCTGTTAAGGAGTCAAGAGTGAAGAAGGCAGATCTTGTATCTTTCAAGATATCTAATAAATCCTACAGCTTCACTTTTCATGAGATGTCATCAGCTCCTGATTCCTCATTTGCACCTGAAGTAGTGTGGGCAGTTTTTAACCCATCTCTAGCAGATTTGGTTTTATCTATAAGAACACTTGGATTAGATCCTGCAAGTATGTGAGCAATTGAGTAGTTTTTGGTTCCTTCACCCATACCCTGTTGTTAAGATATGGAATCCTTAGAAGTAGATATTCCAGGATCAGCTTTAGCTGTGAAATCTGCTCAAGCATCATGTCCTGATGTAGACTCAGAGTGCAAAATGAAAGAAGCTGATTAAATAGTTTCAATTATAGGAAATGGAGGCATACCACTACTGAGCTGAGGGTGGGCTCCTTCTTCACTGGTGGCCCCTAAAGATGTTGGGCCACCAGCTGCTTGCTGTGCCTTTTTATGCATTTCACCAACCACTAGTGTGGGAGGTGAAGGATGGCTTAGGCTTATGTCCATGGCCGAACTGGACTTAGTTTCCTTCTTTGAATGACCAGATTGGGATTCAGATATCTCAGTGGTAGACTCAGATGTGTGTTTTGAAGATTGTTTTCTTCTGAGTCCACTTCTAGCTCCAGGCTTTTTTCCTTGGGGAACATATTCAATTATAGAAGAGTATTTGGGAGCTTTAGAGTCCACATGCACATCTAGATTGCAGATGGACTTCATGTGGTCAGTGAAGGGAGGTTCTTCAGGTTGGTTTGGCTTTAGTATCCAGTTGTGAACACTGAAGATCTGAGTGGGATTTATTGTGGGCTTTTCATTATCATAGTTAGGTGCCATATGTTTAAGTAGAAGAGATATAAACCTAAGGTAGGGAACAATCTTTTCCCTAGTCTACTTGTTTAGCTTGTGAATGAGATCCTCCCAAATTATCTTGGCATAATCTACTTAGACACCATTTGCCAAACAATAAAAGATGGTGGCATCCTTATTAGATATTTTATCTAGGCTACTTGTTTTCCTACCTAAGCATTGAATGATCTGACTCATCAGCAACCTTCACATAGGAGGAAGATAACTCTTTTTGAGAGTTCTTTTGGCCCTAAAAATTCCTTTGAGAAATTGTAATTAGCATTTGAGGTTATAAAGTTATAGGAATGTTTTTGGGTTAGGTTTCAACATGTGTGCCAAACTTTGTATAAAATGAAAGTCAGCAAAGCATGCTTCTGACACTTAGAACAGTGAACAACCGTCTATTCAACTGAAAAAGTAGGTGAGAGAAAGATGATGTGGTCATTCTAACTATTGGACTTCCTATTTTAATATATTTATTTTAAAGTTAAACAACTTCCTTGGGAAGGAAATTATTTTGATAAAATAATATTACTTTTGAAAATCACATTTGTTTTTTAAAACTGGCCTTTAGATTGATATTTTGAAAAAAAAGTTAGACTATGTTCAGGTTTGGTGTTTATGTCATGCTAAACTGATTATTGTAATCTTTATCATCATCAGTCTTCCAGCGAAGGCAACAAAACCACAAGTGCTCATACAAATCCTAGAATGAGACATATGTGATTGCTTAGTTACTTCACTCGAGAGATAGCTGAAGATTTAGATAAAATTATTTTGCTTAAACTGAACTGAATAGAGTAAACTAGTGAGTTCAGTTCTTAACTTAACCAATATTTGTGCTCTGGCGAAGGCAACAAAATCACACATGCTTATGAAAATCCATGAATGAGACATATGTGATTGCTTAGTTAATTTAATCGAGCAAGTTAAAGGTTGTATGCAAAAACTGAACTGATATTTAACATGAAAGTTTGTTCAGTTTTGGAAGAAGGCACTGAAGCTTCAGTTTTCTTCAGTTAGTGCTGAAGCTTCAAGTTTTGAATCAATGTTCAGCATACCTAGTTCAATAATCAATCTTTTAAAAGTTGGCTCATCCAGAGGCTTGGTGAAGATATCAGCAAGTTGATATTAAGTGGGAATGAAATGTAATTCAATGTCCCCTTTGTGAATATGATCTCTAATGAAGTGATATCTTATATCAATGTGCTTTGTTCTTGAGTGCAAGACTGCATTGTTTGAGATTACAATAGAACTAGTGTTATCACAAAAAATGGGTACCTTTTCATATATGATGTCATAGTTAGTGAGTTGGATTTTTATCCATAGTATGTTGGCACAACAACCAGCAGTAGCTATATATTTAGCTTCAGCTGAGGACATAGCTACAGATTGCCGCTTTTTAGCACTCCAGCACACAAGTTTGCCTCCTAGCAACTAAAAAGCACCTGAGGTGCTTTTCCTATCCATGTTGCATCCAGCAGTGTCAGAGTCTGAGTACCCTTTAAGTACCTAAAAATTCTCTTAACAGCAATAAGGTGGGATTCCTTAGGATTTTCTTGATATCTTGCACAGAGACAAGTTAAGAATTTAATGTCAGGTCTGCTAGCAGTTAGATATATTAGTGATCCAATCATACCTCTATACTGTGTCTTATTTATAGCTTTACAATTGAGATCAGGTCCTAAGTTGTTAGGGGGTACCATTAGAGTCTTCACTGGTGAACCATTTATGTCATACTTTTTTAGCAGATCTTTAACATATTTTTCTTGGTTGATTGAAATGCATTTTCAGATTGTTTAATCTAAAATCTGAGGAAGTAGGCAAGGACACCCATCATGCTCATTTCATATCTTCGAGTCATCGGTTTAGCAAACTGTTTGCATAATTTTGTGCTTATGGACCCAAAGATGATATCATCAACATAGATTTGAACCATAATCACATCAGTTTGTGTTTTGTAGACAAACAGAGTGTTGTCTATCTTTCCTCTTACAAACTTGTGTTTAGTGAGAAAGGTTGAGAGAGTTTCATACCATGCTCGTAGAGCTTGTTTATGTCCATAAAGGGCTTTGTCCAGTTTGTAAACATGGTTAGGGTACTCATTGCTCTCAAAACCTGGAAGTTATTTAACATAAACTTCTTCTTTTATTTTACCATTGAGAAATGCACTTTTAACATCCATTTGATAAACTATGAAGTTCATGTAAGTGGCAAAGGCAAGAAATATTCTGATAGCTTTATGTCTTGCAACTCGAGCAAAACTCTCATCTTAATCTATGCCTTCTTGTTGATTGTAGCCTTGAGCTACTATTATTGCCTTGTTTTTTATGACTATTCCAGTTTCATCCTTTTTGTTCCTGAAAACCCATCTTGAGCCAATTATGTTTTTACCATAGGGTGCAGGAACTAATGTCCAGACTTTGTTTCTGGCAAATTGGTTTAGTTCATCATGCATAGCATCAACCCATCCAGGATGCTTTAGTGCTTTAGAGACCTTTTTAGGTTCTTCTTCAAAGAGAAAATCTACAAAGAGACATTCATGAGCTAAAATAGCACTGAATTGTTTGGCCATGGCTCTTGTGAGCATTCTTGCTCTTGGATTACCAATGATATTTACAAGCTCAATGTGCTTGTCTTGAGACCATCTGTCTTGAGGAGCTGGAGTGACCATTGATGGAACAGGTAAGGGTGGACTTGGGATTGTGGTATTTTGTGCTAAAGTATCCTCTGCATTTGGAGAGTATAAGTGTTCAAAGATCTGAATGTCTTTAGTGTTTGAGAGATTATCAATGATTTGTTCATCATTGGTGTGATTGGAATGTTCAGAATGGTCATCATTTAAGATTTCATCATTTTGAAAAAATTGATCATTTTGATCTATTTGACCATTTTGGTCTGATGAAATTTTAGTTTCAAGAACCACTAGTTCAGGACATTCATAGGGTTCTATAAAGGACACATCATTGTTGTTTGTTTGTTACCTTTGATAAGGTTCATAAGGATGAAGATATTCATCAGGTGGATATCTTTCTGATTCAGCAATGTTGATGTTGTTAACAGAAGGTTTTGAGAATTTGATTGCCTTAGGGCTTTCATCAAATGTGATGTGATAGGTTTCTTCAGTTTGTTGTCTTCTAGTGTTGAAGACTCTGAAGGCCTTAGAAAGAAGTGAGTATCTAAGAAGATAACCATCATCATCATCTTTTTCATCAAATTTTCCTAAATGATCTTTATGATTGTGGATGTAAACTAGACATCCAAAGACATAAAGAAAACTGATGTTTGGGATTCTCTTACGAAAATTTTCATAAGGAGTATTGAGATGTCTTTTCATAATGGTGGATCTGTTTTGAGTGTAGCATGTAGTGGCTACAGCTTCAGTCTAATATTGTTTAGAAAAGACAGATCCTGAAAGCATTGTTCTTACAGCTTCTATAAAGGTTTTATTTTTCCTCTCAGCAACACCATTTTGTTTAGGTGTGTAAGGAGAAGAGAAGTTTTGAGAAATCCCTTTTTCATCACAGAAGTTAACAAGTGTGCTATTTCTGAATTTAATACCATTGTCAGTTCTAAGTTGTTTGACTTTCAAGTTATTTTGATTTTCAACTCTTTTGATGAAGGACATGATGGTTTCAGGTGCTTGACTTTTCTTCTTTAAGAAGTATACCCAGGTGTACCTAGAGTACTCATCAACAATGACAAGGGTATACTTTTCATGGTTAATGGACCTAGGAATTATAGGTCCAAATAAATCCATGTTAAGAAGATGAAGACATTTCTTTATAGAAGATGTATGTTTTGTTTTAAAGCTGGCCCTATGACGCTTTCCATTTTCACATGAGAAACATAGTTTATCCTTTGAGTAGACAAGTGAGGGAAGACCAATAACAAGATTTTGTTTTGCCAGTTTGTTGATTGTTTTGAAGTTTAGATGAGCAAGTCTTTTATGCCAAAGCCAGTTGAGATTTTTAGAAGCTTTGGCAAGGAAGAAAGATTCTTGAGCAGAATATGTCATGTCAAGAACATATACATCTCTTACTCGAGGAGCAATCATAACAATTTCCTTGTTAGAGTTGAAGATTGTTCCTCTTTTCTCATCAAACTGAACAATATATTTAGCATCACAGAGTTGACTAATGCTAATTAAATTGTATTTAAGGCCATTTACAAATGCTACCTTTGTGAAAACTATACCATTACATTTGATAGAGCCATAACCTTCAGTTGTGCATGTAGAGTCATCTCCAAACACCACTTTAGGTCCTGGTTGTTCTACATATTTGTGCAGGTAACTCTTGACACCAGTCATATGCCTTGAGCATTCATTGTCTAGGTACAAGTTGGGCTTCCTGATGTCACACTACAGAAATACGTTCATAATAGTTACTTTTGCTTAGAAACCCACCTTTTAGTGGGAGTCTTGGATCTGTTAGCATTTGATGATTCAGCTCTAGTTGATTTTAGAGCTTCAGCCTTTTTGGCTTGAAGTGCTTCACCTCTTTTGAACCATTCAATATCATAGTGATCAGTTGTGGTATGATTTGAACTACCACAAGCTTCACATCTTTTGAAGGCATGTTGAGGATTTCTTGGATTGATCTCTCTTTCTAGAGAGATAATCCTGTTATGACCATTTGTGTCATGATCATAACTTCCACATAATTTACATATAGGATAGTATAAACATTCATTTGATAAATGATTTATACTACCATAGTGAATGCAAGGTGGAAAGAAGCATTTTAATGGTCTTGGGATGTTAGGTCTTGAAGAGGCTCTACCTAGACTTTTGAGATGCTGAGACATGTTCATGGTGGACATGTATTCAGCATGATCACAAGTTTTGTGATCAGTTCTCTCACACCTTTTAAAAAACATAACTTTATAACAATTTCAAAAAGATGATTGTTTAAGCCACATAAATCACAACAACTTTTGAATTGTGTTTTGTATTTGTTCTGAAGTGCATTTTGTGGAATTTGTTGTGATTGATTACTTGTAGGGTAAGATGACTAATTTTTGCTAACTTGTAATTTTAGATTGTTAAGTTCTTTTATTACAATAGCTAAGGAAGGATCATCTTCAATTTTTACACTCTTTAGTTTACCAGCAGGAGTTGAGTGAACTTTTGAAGCTGAAGAGCTTTTGTTACCCTTAGCAGGAGCTGAGGATGGTTCATTTATTATGACACCTTTTAAAGCTTCAGCTTTGAGTGTGGATTTTGACTTCAAAATTGATTTGATAGTCTTTGGTCTAGAAATAGGTTCAGCACCTTCCAACTTCTTCAGTAAAGGAAGAGGGGTGCTACAAATTGAAGATTCATCTGCTGAATCATAATCAGTCGCTGAAGAGTCAATGAAGGCAACTGAAGGATTAGTTGTGTTTCTTTATGACTCAGCTGGGAGTATCATACCAGTATCATGATTTGGCAAAATAAAACCTTTAGCTTCAGACAACCATGGTCTTTCAACACCAGGTATGGTCACTTTTGTGTCATCAGCTGAAGATTTTACAAAGACTAGGTCTTTTTGCCCTGAACTGGAGGGATCTTGTGAGTAAATAGAACTATAGGGACTAATTATCCCTGCCGCTTTGGTTCACTTAATGAATAACAAACGGAACATATGTCATGTCGATTGTGCACGTATGGTGGTCTTTGGTTGGTACAACTCGTTTAAGGGCAGGAAATACTATGCACAGGATGTAAACATGTCCATTTTTAATTATTAGCTCATTGTCATGAGCTTAGTGCAATAATAAATACTTTTTATGTGATGTTGTATCTGTTATAGTAGTCGCATACGTATTGACGATCGTTGGTGTCGGCACCATTTGTATTAACCTTTTAAACCTATGAATTCACCACATTATGTTGACGTTTTAAAACATGATTTCTCAGTGCGCTTAGCTTGGATGATTCTTGATGTTTTTTATAAAATGGAGTCTAATGTGCTATGTGACTTCGCCAATTTCAAGACTTATCTATTATTTACTCGTTGTTATTATCAAAACTTTGTTATACTTCCGCTACTTCTAACTTAAATATTATGGGTTGTATAACTTGAATTTATTTTATTTTATGCAACGAGTAAACTTTTTCAAATGTCCATGATTAGTGGTCGTTCTTTATTACTTTGTGATCGAATTGTTATGACGTCACGCCCCTCGTACAGACGATCATGTCCAGGCCCGCTGGGGGTGTGACAGATTGGTAATCAGAGCCAAGGTTATAGAGAACCAGGTAGTTATACTAGGTCTCGTCTATAACCAGTATGTGATCTTATGTGCCTCTATTTGTGCTTACGTATTGTTTACCCTTGCTGCATATATATATATATATATATATATGAGATTTCTATATATACTTGAGAGTATTACATACTGCCATAATTTTAACCTGCCAATTCATTAAAGCATTTTCTTTATGCCTAGCAAAGGTTTCATATAAAGGAGATTTATATAAACATTTGCTTGAGCAGGATCCATAGGCATCTTCAGCTACAATTAATTTCTTCTGATTTCCTTCGGATGAGAGTGTGGGATCACCGCCCTCTCGGGTATACTTTTTTTGTGAAATTCCTACTGTATATTCCTTCTACTTCTTGGTTGCTCCAAGACTTTCCACTATTGCTCCTGTTATTCATTGTCGCTCATATGGTTAAGATACGAGCTCTTGTCGCTTTCACCCACTGGATTACATGGCTTGGTTTCCCTATATCACGGGTACCGATTCTAATTCAACCAGAATAGAAGTCTTCACAGAGCACATTACCCCCGCTACCAGCATTTCACCATTCATATGCACTGATACTTCTGAGGCTCCTGAAATCTTCCGGAATGGATTCAACAATCGCGAGGACCCATAATGTTCTTACCAGTTTTCTCGTTGGAGGACAGGGTAACAGCACGTCCATTCATCATCAACATTTTCCTATTGCTCCCGACATAATTATAGGTCGTGGTCGAGATCGTTGCAGATTCAGTTGTGATTTAATTGGATTAATTGATCGTGGTCTTTAATCAATGTGAGTTCATAGCCTCGCTTTTCAATCTTTTGAATGTTTTATAACCCGCGAGGGGGATACATGCTTGTCTACAAATTCTTATACTTACTCGGTTATCTTATAACAATGTGATTGTTTTAAGGGATTTTGTGAGTTTATAGCCCCTGTTTTACTTGTTTTCATACGCTTTATAACTTTTGGGGTGAGAACTTGCTTGTTGCTAAATTGTTTACAAATTCAATTACATGGTCGATTACATACGTGTTTACATGAATATTTACAAACTCATATTTACATGATTTGTTACAAATTGGTTTACATACTTATTTGCATAGCTCGCTATGGGATACATTATTTGACTTTATTTTTGGTCACAAATGCATACTTTACATTTGAAATGATTTTCGGATTACGATTTGTTTGGCGCCTGCGGGGCCAACAAGCATTACATGCCCGGGTGTTCTTGGAGGGAACACCCATGATGGGAACACATTATTTGTATCACTGCCCGAATCGGGTACATACAACAAGTCTACGTCACAGCGTCATGAACTGTAAATCACTTGGAGGGTGAGCGCGAATGTTATGAAATAGATCTATTCGGGTGTGGATCCCTGTTCGGGTGATTAAGCTATCGCAGGTAACGAACATTATAGCGTGATATCCACTCGAATGATATAAAATAGATCTATTCGGGATTGACAACTGTAACATTCCGTATTTTCAGGTCATTTACAATACTATTTAATTTCACTATTTATTTTTTTTCTCGTATCGGGCCTCCCCAACAAATACATACATGGAACATTTTGTTCATAAAATGTGTCATGCATTCTTTATAAATCTTTGGGATTTTTACATGGTACTGTGATGATACAGTGGATAAATACATTCATATTTAAACTAATTTATGAACTCACCAACTTTAATGTTGACACTTTTAAGCATGTTTTTCTCAGGTGAATTAGATGCTTGGACTATTTGATGTGCATTGGAGTCTTTACATTCAAGCTTTTCATTGTGATGCAAATTATGGGACAAATGTATTATTAAATTCAGATTTTTATTGAATCAACAAATGTTATTTTTCAATCGACACCTAGAGGTCGTTCTCTTGTATCTATTGCTGTGTATTATGAAGTAGCACCCCATGTGGTATTCCGCTGCGTTGTTGTATTTTTGGGGGTGTTACAGTGATGATGCTCGAGGGAGACTTAGGAGGTTAGAGTCGTATCTTAGGAGGCGTTTTGGTTTTCGTCCATAGTCTAGTGGCACCCTGATCATGTAGGACATTAGGCCAATGGTTAGGTCTAGGTATTAGCAGTAAATAATTGTGGATCATGAACCTATTTTGGATTTGGTTGTAATTGAATTATGCTTTTATTTATGAAATGAACAAGCTTGTTTTGATTCTCTCGCTTATTTATTATATTATTATTTATTCTTCCTAGCAAATGTCTTACAATGAAAATTTTACTTCATAGGATGCATTAAATTATCATTTCTTAATGTTTGTATATATTCGTTCCAAAAATCTCACTATGGGTTGTGTCTTATGATGTAGAACAATGACAAACACTCGTTCTGGGATGACCCACACCGCAATTGAAGAAAATGATCAATCAAACGTGTGATCGCAGCTCTCGAGCTCATCGAGTTAACCAAAATCTTGAAAACTAGGGATGGGATGACAACAGAAACGTAATGGAAGGGAATGAAATGACATGGAAATGGTAATGGAAATGGTAATGGAAGTGGAAACAATAGAGGCGACAACGGTAACGGTAATGAGAACCACAATGTGAATGGAAGGGGCGATAGGTTGGTTGCTTGTGAATGTACTTATCAAGACTTCATGAAGTGTCAACCAAACATGTTTAAAGGAATTTCGAAGGGTGGGTTGGTTGATAAAGGTGGAGTGTGTAGATGGAGACTGTGTTTCACATCAGCAACTGTTCGGAGAAATATCAAGTGAAGTATGCTACCTGTACCTTTCTTCTGACAGTGCACTATCCTGGTGGGGAATAAAAAAAAAAAAAAACAGAAAAAAAAAAAAAAAAAAAAAAAAAAAACTTCATAAGAGAACCATCAGAACTGATGCCGCATACGCTTTGTCATGGAGAGAGCTGATGAAACTGATGACCGAAGTGTATTGCCCGAGAAATGAGATCCAAAAGATGGAAACTGAGCTATGGAATTTGTCGGTGAAAAACAATGACATCGCTAATTACACTCAAAGGTTCCATGAACTCACCATGATGTGCACCAAAATGGTTCCCGAGGAGGAAGATCGGGTGGAAAAATTCATTGGAGGTCTTCCCGATAACATCCAAGGAAATGTGATTGCTGCAGAACCTACAAGACTACAAGATGCTGTTCGACTTCCTCATACAAACTGATTGATCAAAGTTGATAAGTTATGCTGTAGAATGCAGAGTACAAGAGGAGATGGACAAAATAGCTGGAATACAATCCCATTGTTGGCATACAAACCACCCCACTAAATGACTGAATGTATAGGAGGGCCAAGATATGTTGCTAGAGCCTATCTCCCCTTCCCTCTGGGTGGGTCTGGTAAACAATGAGGAGAGGCAATATGAAGGTACCTTGCCTCTTTGCAACAAGTGTAAGCTTCATCATGTAGGCCCTTGCACTGCAAGATGTGGGAAGTGCAATAAGATTGGACATTTGACCAGAAATTACAGGGTTACCAATTCCACTACTCCCACCCAAAGAGGTCAAATGGTGAATCAGAGGGGTGTGACTTGTTTTGAAGTGTGGTGCACAAGGGATACCAGAAGATTGCCCCAAGATCAAGAACCAAAACCGTGGAAACAAAGCAAGAGTTCCTGATGCAAGAGGCAGAGCTTATGCCCTAGGAGGAGGTGACGTAAACCCAGGTTCAACATGTCACGAGTACCGTTCCTTATCAACGATCATCATGCTTATGTTATTGATTTTTGGTGCCAATAGCGAGTTTCGTATCAAATACTTTAATGCATTGTAGAAATATCACACCTATACCTTAGGGCGTTAGATTATGCTAGCGAGCTAGCTGACGGAAGACTTGAGAAAACCACACGGTGGCTTATGGGCTGTACATTAGGAGTGTTCTGGACATTATTTAATTATCGACCTGATGCCCATAGAGTGGGTAGTTTCGACGTTATCATTGGCCATGATTGGTTTAGCAAGAATCATGCAGTGATTGTCTGTGACGAGAGATAGTGCGAATTCATAATGGAAAATGAAATTGCTGATCGTTCAAGAAGACACCGTGTCAAGGATGAAGAAATCAAGTTGAGCATTATAATCATGTGAAAAGGCAGAAGTTTGTGGCGAATAGGTTGTCTCAACTATTTCTGGCACTGGTTACGGTGATGAAAACAAAGACAGTCGATGAGAAGCGACTTGAAGATGTGCCGTTCTGTAACGGGACTTTCCAGAAGTTTTTCCAGAAGACTTACCTGGACTACTACCCACACGACAAGTCGAAATTCAAATTGACTTAGTCCCAAGTGCTGCACCTGTAGCTCGAGCCTCGTATAGGTTAGCACCGTCAGAGATGGAAGAATTGTCTACTCAACTACAAGAACTTTCTGACAAAGGATTTATAAGACCAAGTTCCTCACCCTGGGGAGCTCTAGTTTTGTTTGTAAAAAAAAAAAGACGGCTCTTTCTGAATGTGTATCGACTACCGTGAACTTAACAAGCTTACGGTGAAAAATCGATACCCACTTCCGAGAATCGATGACTTGTTTGATCAGTTGCAAGGTCTAAGTGTGTCCTCAAAGAATCGACTTGAGTCTGGTTACCACCAAACTCAGAGTTCGTAATCAGATTACCAAAGACGGCGTTTAGAACTCGCTATGGTCATTTCGAGTTCCAAGTGATGCCATTCGGGTTGACTAACGCGCCGGCAGTGTTCATGGATTTGATGAACCGGGTATGCAGACCATACCTAGATAAATTTGTGATCGTGTTCATCGATGACATCTTGATCTACTCTAAGACCAAGGAAGAACATGATGTACATCTCTTAGACTATCTTGAGTGTCAATGAAGAAGAATTGTACGCTAAGTCTCAAAGTGTGACTTTTGGTATCAAAGGTACAATTCCTTGACACGTGATTGTAGCGAAGCATTCATGTGATCCTGCGAAGATTGAGTCAATCAAGGATTGGGAATCACCAAAACTCCACAGAAATTCGCCAAGTTCTAGGTCTGGCCAGGTTAACTCTTACCGACGATTTATCGAAAGGATTCTCCGTAAGTGCCATGCTCTGACAAAGCTGACTTAGAAAAGTGTAAAAGTTCAATTGGGTGAAAAGGGAGGGAAACTGCTTTTCCCGTCATTGAAGCAAAAGTTGTGTAGTGCACCGATTTTGGCATTGCCCGAAGGAAGTGAAAACTTCGTAGTATATTGTGATGCTTCTCATAAGGGATTAGGCGCAGTGTTGATGCAGAAAGAGAAAGTCATAGCTTATGCTTCCCGCCAGCTCAAAATCCATGAGAAGAACTACACGACACATGATTTGGAATTGGGAGCTGTGGTGTTCGCCCTCAAGATGTGGAGACATTACCTTTACGGCACGAAGTGCGTTGTGTACACTGATCATAAGAGTTTACAACATATTCTAGATCAGAAAGAGTTGAATATGAGGCAACGTAGGTGGTTAGAACTATTAAGTGACTATGACTGCGAGTTACGCTACCACCCGGGAAAGGCGAATGTGGTGGCTGATGCGTTGAGCCGAAAGAGTAGACCTAAGCCACTACGAGTTCGAGCCTTGGTTATGACAATCGGTTTGAACCTCCCTGCGAGGATCTTGAATGCTCAGGTTGAGGCGAGAAAAGAAGAGAATTACGGAACAGAAGATCTACATGGTATGATTAAGAATCTGGAGCCACGTGCAGATGGAACTTTGTGTTTGAGGAATAGAAGCTGGATACCACTGTTTGGTGACTTGAGAGCTTTGATTATGCACGAATCGCATAAGTTAAGTATCGATCCCACCCTGGATCGGACAAAATGTACCAAGATTTGAAAACAGCTATATGGGAGCCAACATGAAAGCAGAAATTAGCCCACCTATGTGAGATAAGTGCATGGACTTGCGCAAAGGTTAAAAGCGGGAATACCATAAAACCGTCGGTCTAATTCGCCTACAACAAAAATCCTCTGAAATGCGAAATGCGCTCGTAAATCCCATTAATATTTGCGACTTTTTTTTTTTTTTTAAATTGACAAGTGAAGGGACAGTGGCTACCAAAACCGGCAATGTGGGCTCTTAAGCTATGATTTTTAGCGGCTTATAGTCGATCGATTCACTCATAAATCTGCTCATTTTCTTGCCAGCCCCAATAGGACGAATGCCAACGTTCAATGAGAAACTGAACCAGGTCCCAATACTGCAAAGAAGTGGTGTCGAGACACTTGGCTTATTGAATGCTGTTTCGCATCATCTTAATCGGTGAGCTGGCAGGTTCGTCCTCTCCATATATTTTTTTTATATAATATTTATAAAAAAATGCCTATTATAAAAAAAATAAAAAAAAAAAACCCCCCCCCCCCTCCCCCCCCCCCCCCCCCCCCCCCCCCCCCCCCCCCCCCCATAATTATATATTAATCTTTAATTTTTTATATTATTTCTTTTTTTTTTTTTTTTTTTTTTTTTTATTTTTTTTGTTTTTTTTTTCCCTTCTTTATTTGTTTTTTTTTTTTTTTTTTTTTTTTCACTTTTTTTTTTTTTTTTTTTTTTTTTTTCTTTTTTTTTTTTTTGTTCATATTTTTTATTTTACTTTTAACAAAATATTTTTTTTTATTTTTTTTTTTTTTTTTTTTTTTTTTTTTTGTATACTGATTTTCCCCACCCCCCCCCCCCAGATATTTGTTTCTTTTTTTTTTTTGCTGCACTCCTAAAGTTCATGGCAATCTCTGCAGAAGCTTTTGGAACTCATATTAGGTATGTGCTATGACATATCACCCATAGCAAACCGCATGTGTCAAGAGTGAGTCATGACTATCCAAACATTGCCGTAAGATCATGCTTTCCGAGCATGTTGCTGATAGGGATTTCGGTGAAGGGATGGGACTCAAAACAGATTCCAATGAAATTAAAATCAAATAAATAAAATAACAAGACATCTACCCTTATAGAGCTTCTTGTTCTTACAATAATCATCCTACATTCAAAGTATTCAAGGCATGCACTGTTTAAGGCCGTTGTATGGCTTAGCAAAATGCCTGCCGTCCCTATTGTTGGGCTGAGTGGTGGGAGAACGCTCAGCTTACTAATGCCGACCAGAATTGCCTCCTTGCGGAGACAACAGAGAAGATTTATCCAATCAAGCATCGTCCCTCCAAAGATTCACTGTGATCTGACAAAAATATGGCTATGTTGATCAGAGACGTAACCGGGGGCTTTAAAATTTTAGGTTATGCGGATATACTGGTATGTTGAATAGTATCACCCTGCCCGCACAAAGGAGTTGAATACGTTTTCGCAAACGCGAGAGGAAAGCCTGCAACCCTCGTTATGAATGGACATTTTAAAATTCTCGTCCAAGGTGGGCGCTGAAGTTGCATAATCGCAACTAGATTTTACCAGGCCCAGAATTAAGCTCCGTTGCATTCATAAGCTTACTCTTGTCATCTGTTCTCAAACTCTTAAGTAAGCTGCCCGTTTATCTGATGAACCGCTCCGATTCCTATTGGATACGAAATCACAGTGCGACGGAAAAAGAGCTTCATCTTTCAATTAGCATGCAACAAGTAGAAACAGATAATAAAATAAAAAAATAAAAAATGCGAATAAATATAAAAAAGAAAAAAATAAATAGAAAAAAGGAAAAAATAAAAAATAAAAATAAAAAAAAAATAAAAAAAAAAAAAAAAAAAAAAAATAAAAACAAAAAAAAAAAAAATAAAAAAAAAAAAAAAAACAATAAAAAAAAAAAAAAAAAAAAATAAAAAATAAAAAAAAAAAAAAAAAAAAAAAAACAAAAATGCCGTTAGCAAGATTATGGGATCCGCCCCCCAACGTGCAAGCCGTTTGAAGCAAAGTCGCATTCCAAGCGTGAAGGTCATTGTCGAATTCCTAGGAAGACGGTCCCGAAGCTATACCTCCAGGGGAACGCGATAGACCAAATTGGCCCTAGAGGAAGCTACCCTACATCTGCTTCGCTATACTTTCCTGTATCCGCATCTTAAGCTACGTCTCTCAAGCTGTGCGCGACTAAAGATCTTATAACGCGGGAAAGGATGTACATCCCGTACATTCCCTGATTTAGTATTTCGCTGCCATTCCATGTCAGTCTAACTGTCTAATATTTTTATAAACTTTTTTTTTTTTTTTTTTTGTGTTTTTTTATATTTTTGTTTATGTGTTAAATATCTTCGAACTTAGTTTTTATTTCGCCAGGACTAAACTGCGTAAAACTAAGCATACAGCATCGCGACGCGTTCCTGGCAATCGAGCTTAAAAATTTATATTTGAAAGGCCCTTAGTATTAATGTGTTATTTTAATACTGTTCCCGCAGGTTTCGTGATTTGTTAATCACTTTTCCTTCCACGATATTACTTTTAGGTGCTTTGTTATTTTTTGAAATTGCCCTGGCTTTTTCGCCGTTTATTTTGACCATAAAAAAAATTGAAGAACTCCCTGAAAAAACTCGAATACTTTTCGGTGTAATACTCAAGTATATCATCAATCTCCTGTGTTCATTACTTCTTAAAAATTTCGCTTCACCTCTGTGCCTACTTGGCCTAAAGCAGTAAACGCCTAAAAACCAACACAAGAGCACCATAATTGGTGCCTAAATTTAAATCCCTAAGAGCATTCTCCTTTGATTTCATCAGCACAACCACATGCTGCCCTTCCGCCACCCCCCCCCCCCCCCCCCCCCCCCCCCCCCCCCCCCCCCCCCCCCCCCCCCCCCCCCATCATAATAGAAATTGCGTAAGTTTATGTATGCTATAGATGCTCCTCATTTCCCTGCCATACACCTTTTCGGATGTTATTAGTGCTATGTGCATATCTTACACTCGCATGAAAGAGAGATTTAACACCCTATACATCATCAATTTGAACCACCATTGAAACTCTTGGAGGGGCAGCCTGTGGCTTTAAAATGAAATGATTTAGCTTATAGTCCTTGCCTCCTTCAGCCTTATTTGCTTCCCGAACCAACACACATCACACCCTTACTTAGTGTGCTTGGTTGGGCCTATGGATTTATCTTGGTCACATGTGCAGACACTTAACCCTCCAAACCCTTTGTCTTGTGCCCCCGTATTAATATTTACAACACTAACATCGTCTCACTATTAATCTTTATGGGTCGTATACTTTCATACACTAGCCCATCAAAAATTTTTCACACTCTCCCATTCATCTTCTTTCCCTTAGCTTCTTTACTGGCACATCAACAACATAAACAACCTATTCATTAATCATCTTTTGCCATGTATCTTCAAGATCCAAGTACTCTAAGCTCATTTCTAAGGTTATCTAAGGTAGATCCAAGTGTTGATTCATTTATTTTCAAGGTTTCTAAAGATTACAAAGTTAGGGTTTCTAACTTTGTAAGTGGGTTTTCAAGATCTTGAATTTTATAACTCAAGCTTTGTGTTCCTCTCTTGCTTTCCACCTTTGTAAGCTATTCTTGTCACCATCTTATGCATCTTTTCATTTTTATTTAGATCCAAGAATCCTTGTGTTTGTGCTAGTTTTATAAAAAGAAATAAAATATTATTTGGTCATCTTTTATAAAAGTATAGATGTACATCATTGTTTTATAAAGCTTGGTGAGATGAGAGTGTATATGAGAGTTGCAACAATAGATCTAGGGTATGAGGTTGGATTTGAAAGTGGTTATGTTGGTTGGTTATTGGCGAATAAAGATTTGGACTAGATTAGGCACTAATATGCGAGTTGGGATGATTTTGTGGCGTTTTCAATAAAAATAGCTTGCTGTCCCAAATTAGTTTTGTGGTTTTGAGCGACTTAAAAATGTTTTCATTAGGTGTAAAAGTAGTTTTTGAAGAGCTTAATTCGAATAGATAATTTTTCATATATCACACTTTAAAATCGGACTTAAAACGGCCAAGTTATGGCCAAATGAAACTCGAAACATTTTTCGGCAAAATAGATGAATAGTGGGCTGTTGGGAATAGTAAAATGGGTTTCCGGGCACTTTCGGACGATTTTGGATGTTTTAAATGCAAGCGAAACATATAGGAATGTTAAGTAATTAGTTAGAACAACTAGAAATGTCATGAAAGGTTATTTGAGATGCCGACCTTAATAAAAAGGTAGGATTATTAAAAATGGTACGAATTGGACATTTAGGCGATTTACACACAAGGATTAGGCGGTTTAGGATTGTTTAAGCGATTTGTAGAATATGGAAACTTAACAAATATAGGGGACGCTATTAACGTTTTGAAACTAAAAAGTTTCCTAAAAGGGAAAGTTTCTAAAAATAGTAACTTTTTGCAAGTGTCGGGATTTAACTAAGACGTGGTAAATTTTCAAAGTCTTTTATTACTAAAACGCAAACACACTTGGATGCTTTAAATAATGAACACGAATGCTTTACTTGTTTCTTTGGCGAATGCTAAGTCATACCCATTTTAATCTAGGTCGCGGCTAGACCTCCTTATATCATCATCATTTGTTGTGGTTATCGCTTATCCTTGTTAAGGTGAGTTCATAGCCCCACGTTTTTACTGATTTACAAATGCTTTATACTATGGGGTGAGAAACATTGTTTGCTTTTAAATTGGACACAAGTTCTTTACGCGAGCTTTACATGTTTATGTGTTGCCTAAGTTGCTTACAAACCTACTACTGCCCGAATTATCATGAACTGTTAGTTTCTCGACCGGAGGACCGGTTGAGGAAGCGCGAGTGAATAAATAGATCTATTGGGACTAATTATCCCTATCCGCTTTGGTTCCACTTAACGAAGAACAAACGGATATATGTCATGTCGATTGTGCATTATGGTGGTCTTTGGTTTGGGACACCGGTTAAGGGCAGGAATACTATGCGACAGGATGTAGCATGCCCTGTTGATTATTAGCTTCAGTGTCATGAGCTTAGCGCAACAGTAAATACTTTTTATGTGATGCTGTATCTGTTATAGTAGTCGCATACGTTTTGAAATCTTGTGGTCCACTCTTGTGTTAACCTAAACCTATGAATTCACCAACATTATGTTGACGTTTTAAACATGTTTTCTCAGGTGCTTAGCTTGGATCGATTCTTGATGCTATGTGGAGTCTATGTGCTATGTGACATCGCCAATTTCAAGATTTATCTATTATTTACTCGTTGTCATTATCAAAACTTTGTTATGCTTCCGCTACTTCTAACTTAATTATTATGGGTTGTAAAACTTAAATTTATTTTATTTTATGCGACGAGTAAACTTTTTCAAACGTCCATGACTAGTGGTCGTTCTTTATTGCTTTGTGATCGGATTGTTATGACGTCACGCCCTCGGACACGTATTCCTTCCAGGCCCTGTTTGGGGGCGTGACAACAGCGACAATAATGTATTTAAACTTATGTGATTTTGGGAATGGTCCCATAAACTCGATACCCCATATATCAAAAATTTCACATACTTGAATGTTGGTTAAGGGCATTTCATCACGTTTTGATATATTTCCCGTCTTTTGGCATGCTTCGCAAAGTCAAACTAGAGTATGAGCTTCTTTTATGATTGTTGGCCAGTAAAAACCTGAATCTAGGACCTTTTTAGCGGTTACGTTTGGTCCATAATGTCCACCGGTTGGTCCGTGGTGACATTGATCTAAAATGGTTCGGGTTTCTGGTCTAGATACACGGCGTTTAATCATATCATCAGAACATACTTTGAAAAGATAGGGTTCACCCCAAAAGTAATGTTTGAGGTCAGAGAATAATTTGTTCTTTTGTTGGTACGTTATCCCTTTTGGTATAATTTCAACCACCAAATAGTTTGCAAAGTCTGCGAACCATGGTTCATCTTTGGTGTTAATTTCCATAACGGTTTCTCTATGAAAGTTGTCTTCAACTTCACTGTCATCAGTTGTCTCGTTATTGTCAATCCGAGATAAGTGATTGGCAACAACATTTTATGTACCTTTTTTATCTTTGATTTCTATATCTAATTCTTGTAGGAGTAGAATCTATCAAATAAGACGGGGTTTTGCGCCTTGTTTTTTAAACAGATGCTTAAGAGCTGAATGATCAGTGTGAACAATTGTTTTTGATAGTATAAGATAGGATCTAAATTTGTCGAATGCAAAAACTACAACCATAAGTTCTTTCTCGGTTATGGTGTATTTTTGCGAAATAGATTGGGAGAAAGTTTTTACCATCTTTTTAACCTAAGACAAATCCAATAGCGAAATCACTTTCATCACACATAAGTTCAAATGGAAGATTCCAGTTTAGGCTTTCGATCACAAGAGCACATGTGAGTTTCTCTTTTAATAATTTGAATGCTTTTCGATATTCATCATTGAATTCGAACGGAGTATCTTTTTCAAACAGCTTAGTTAGAGGTCGGGCAATTTTCGAGAAATTTTTTATGAATCGTCGGTAAAAACCAGCATGTCCAAGAAAGCTTCTAACACCTTTGATATTGGTAGGGGGTGGAAGTTTGGAAATTACGTTGATCTTTGCTTTGTTGACTTCAAGTCCTGCGCCAGACACCTTGTGTCCAAGCTCAATTCCTTCTTTGACCATGAAGTGACATTTTTCCCAATTAAGGACCAGATGAGCATCTTTGCATCTTTGCAACGCTAGAGTATTTTATTAAGGTTGTTTAGGCATTTGTCGAAAGAGTTTCCAAAGACGAGGAAGTCTTCCATGAATACTTCGACTGATTCTTCAATCATGTCGTGAAAGATTGCCAACATGCACCTTTGGAATGTAGCTGGAGCATTACATAATCCGAAAGGCATTCGCCTATAAGCGTATGTACCGAAGGGACTTGTGAACGTTGTTTTTTCTTGGTCTATAGGATCGATAGGGATAATTTGGAAATATCCAGAAAACCATCGAGGAAACAGAAATATTTATTTCCTGTGAGTCTTTCCAACATTTGATGCATAAACAGCAAAGGGAAATGATCTTTTACTGTGTGTGCGGGGACTTTTACCATCACATGTCTGAGGTTCGTTTTGATTGGATTGTCGGGCTTGAGACTGCTTAGAGGACGGTGGAGGCCGATCGTTGGTTAGCTCGTTGAGACCGACTAGGATGGCTGAGATGATCTATAGCTTGAGGTTGGAGAACCTCAAGGTTCGTGCTATGTTGGATATTAAGAGGGATCGTGTGAGCAGCCTTCGTCTTCATATGTCCCTTTCACAGGAGGAGTTTCGTCAGATTCGTAGGGATCGTGATGATGCTCGAGGGAGACTTAGGAGGTTGGAGTTGTATCTTGGGAGGCGTTTTGGCTTTCGTCCATAGTCTAGTTGCACCCTGATCATGTAGGACATTAGGCCAATGGTTAGGTCTAGGTATTAGCAGTAAATAATTGTGGATCATGAACCTATTTTGGATTTGGGTTGTAATCGAATTATGCTTTTATTTATGAAATGAAAAGCTTGTTTTGATTCTCTCGCTTATTTATCTATATTGTTATTTATTCTTCCTGGCAAACGTGTTACAATTAAATTTTACTTCATAGCATGTATTAAATTATCATTACCTGATGTTTGTATATTCGTTTCAAAAATCTCATATGGGTTGTTGTCTTGTGATTGTAGAACCATTGTACAAACACTCGTGCTCCGGGATGACCCACGCGCATTGAAGAAAATGATCAACCAACGTGTGAACGCAGCTCTAGAAGCTCGTCGAGTTAACCAAAATCTTGAACTTGGGAATGGGCATGAAATGGAAAAGATTATTGGGAACGGGAATGAAATTGACAATGAAACTCGGAATGGGAATGACATATGGAATGTAATGGAATGTAATGGAAATGGAAACAATGGAGGTGGCACGGTGACGGTAATGAGACCTACAATGTGAATGAAGAGGCGATAGGTTGTGTGCTCGTTGATGTTACTTACCTAGGACTTCATGAAGTGTCAACCAACAAGTTTTAAAGGAACCAAAGGAGTGGTTGGTCTGATAGGTGGAGTGGAAAGATGGAGGACTGTGTTTTCACATCAGCAAAACTATCCGGTGAAATATCAAGTGAAGTAGCAACTTGTTCTTACTCGACAGTGCATTAACTGGTGGAACTCTCAAGAGGAGCATTCGGAACTGTGCTGTACGCTTTGTATGGAGTTGAAGCTGATGAAACTGATGACGAAGTGTATTGCCCCGGAAATGAGATCAAAGATGGAAAACTGAGTTGTTGGAATCTGTCGGTGAAAAACAATGACATTGCTATTACACTCACACGTTCCAGAGAAACTCACCATGATTGTGCACCAAATTTGGTTCCGAGGAGGAAGATGGGGTGGGAAATTCATTGTGAGGCCCTTCCACGATAAATCCAGGGAAATGTGATTGCTGCAGAACCTACAAGACTACAAGATGTTGTTTGGATTGCTAACAACTTAATAGACCAAAAGTTGAAGGGTTATGCTGTGAAAAATGCAGAGACAAGAGGATGATTTGGACAACTAAAACTATGGAAACAATCGTGGGCATCAACCACCCCACAAATCGACAGATACGGAGGACTGAATGTTGCTAGAGCCTATGTGCTAGGGTAACATGAGGAGAGGCAATTTGAAGGTCTTTTGCCTCTTGCAACTAGTGTAAGCTTATCATGTAGGCCCCCTTGCACCACATGATGTAGGTGTGCACTAAGTTTGGACTCATATTGACCAGTAATTGCAGGGTTACCATCCCGCTACCCCCACCCAGAGAGGTCAAATGGTGAATCAGAGGGTTGTGACTTGTTTTGAGTGTGGTGCACAAGGACATTACCGGAAAGATTGTCCCAAGATCAAGAACCAAAATCGTGGAGACAAAGCAAGAGTTCCTGATGCAAGAGGCAGAGCATATGCCCTAGGAGGAGGTGACAGCTAAACCCAGGTTCCACACTGTACGGGTACGTTCCTTTCAACGTTCATCTTGCTTATATGTTATTTGATTATGAGCGCCGATAGTGTTTTGTATCTAATATTTTAGTTGCATTGCTAGACATCTCCACCCTATGCCTTAGGACATCTAGTTACGGCTATCGAACTAGCTATACGGAAGGACTTTAGTAAACCAACACTGTGCTTCTGGGTGTACTTTGGATTGTTAGGCATCCATTGAATATCGACCGGTTGCATATAGTGCTAGGTAGTTTCGACGTTATCATCGGCAGGAGTGGTTTAGCAAAAGTTTCTTGCTCGTGATTATCTGTGACGAGAAGATAGTGCGTATTCCTTACGGAAATGAAATTCTGATCGTTCAAGGAGAAGAAATCAACGTTGAGCATTATATCATGTGTAAAGGCCCAGAAGTATATGGAGAAAGGTTGTCAACTATTTCTGGCAAGGTTCGGTGAAGGAAATAACAAAAGACACGTCAGAGGAGAAGCGGACTTGAAGACGTGCCGACTGTCCGGGTCGGGGACTTTCAGAAGTTTTACAGAAGACTTACCCTGGACTACCACCCATACGACAAATCGAATTCCAAATTGACTTAGTCCCAGGTGCTGCACCTGTAGCTCGAGCCCCGTATAGGTTAGCACCGTCAGAGATGGAAGAATTGTCTACTCAACTATAAGAACTTTCTGACAAGGGAGCTCCGGTTTTGTTTGTCAAAAAGAAAGACGGTCTTTCGAATGGTATCGAACTACATGATCTTATACAAGTTACCGGAAAAATCGATACCCACTTCCGAGAATCGACGACTTGTATGATCAGTTGCAAGGATCAAGTGTGTACTCAAAGATCGACTTGAGGTTCGGTTACCACCAACTCCGAGTTCGAAATGAAGATATCCCAAAGACGGCGTTTAGAACTCGCTATGGTCATTACGAGTTCCAAGTGATGCCATTCGGGGGCTGACTAACGCGTCGGCAATGTTCATGGATTCTCGATGACACCGGGTATGTAGATCCATACTAGATAAATTTGGTGATGTATTCATCGATGACATCTTGATCTACTCTAGACAAGGAAGAACCATGATGTACATCTTAGACTAATTTTGGAGTTGCTCAAGAAGGAAGAATTGTACGCCAAGTTCTCAAAGTGTGACTTTTGGCTACCGAAGGTACAATTTCTTGGACACGTGATTGATAGCGAAGGCATTCACGTTGATCCTGCGAAGATTGAGTCAATCAAGGATTGGGAATCACCCAAAACTCCAACAGAAATTCGCCAATTTCTAGGTCTTGTCGGTTACTACCGATGATTTATCAAAGGATTCTCCAAGATTGCCAAGCCTATGACAAAGCTGACTCAGAAAAGTGTAAAGTTCAATTGGGGTGAAAAGGAGGAAACTGCTTTCCAGACATTGAAACAAAAGTTGTGTAGTGTACCGATTTTGGCATTGCCTGAAGGAAGTGAAAACTTCGTAGTTTATTGTGATGCTTCTCATAAGAGATTAGGCGCAGTGTTGATGCAGAAAGAGAAAGTCATAGCTTATGCTTCCTGCAGCTAAGAAATCCATGAGAGAAACACATGACACATGGTTTGGAATTGGGATCTGTGGTGTTGCTCTTCAAGATGTGGAGATCATTACCTTTACTGACGAAGTGCGTTGCTGTACACTGATCATTATAAGAGTTTGCAAATATTCTTGATCAGAAAGAGTTGATATGAGGACCAAAGTAGGTGGTTAGAATAATATAATTATTAATAGAGCTGTTAAGTGACTACGACTGCGAGTTACGTTACCACCCGGGGAAGGCAAATGTGGTGGCTGATGCGTTAAGCCGAAAGAATAGACCTAAGCCACTACGAGTTCGAGCCTTGATTATGACAATCGGTTTGAACCTCCCTGCGCGGATCTTGAATGCTCAGGTTGAAGCGAGAAAAGAAAAGAATTACGAAACAGAAGATTTGCATGGCATGATTAAGAATCTGGAGCCACGTGCAGATGGAACGTTGTGTTTGAAGAATAGAAGCTGGATACCACTGTTTGGTGACTTGAGAGCTTTGATTATGCACGAGTCGCATAGTAACGTATTCAATCCACCTTGATGGACAAAATGTACCAGATGTGAAAAAGCTTATATGTTGGCCCAACATGAAAGCAGAATTGCCAACATATGTGTAAGACGTGTTGACTTGCGCAAAGTTAAGCAGAATACCAAAAACCGTCCGGTCTATTGGTATAACCAAAAATCCCTGAATGGAAATGGGAAAACATAACTATGGACTTCGTGACAAAGTTACCAAAAACGGCAAGTGGACAAGATATGATTTGGGTTATAGTCGATTGACTCACTAAATCTGCTCATTTTCTGCCAGCAAAGGAGAATGACTCAATGGAGAAACTGACCAGGCAATTATTTGAAGAAGTGGTGTCGAGACATGGAGTGCCTGTTTCGATCATCTCTGATCGCGATGGTAGGTTCGTGTCCCAATTCTGGCAATCTCTTCAAGTGACTTTTGGAAATCTCAATTAGATTTGAGTACGGCTTACCCACCCGAAATAGATGGTTCAGTGAGTGAGAGGACTATCAAACCATTGGAAGACATGCTCCGGAGCATAGTGGGATAGATTTCGGAAGGGATGGGACAGACATTTACCCTTAATAGAGTTCTCCTACAATAACACTAATGCATAAAAGTATTAAGGCGGGCACCTTTGAGGTGTTGTTGGGCGCAAATGCCGGTCACCTATCTGTTGGCTGAGGTGGGAGACGTCAGATTACTGGACAGAATTGTTCGTGAGAAAAGAGAAGATTATCACAAATCAAGCATGTCTACAGCTTCACGTATCGACAAAATGTTGCTACGCTGATAATGTAGACGTAAGCCATTAGCGTTTCAGGTTGGGGATAAGGTTATGTGAAAGTATGCCTGGCAAGGTGTAATTACGTTTCCGGCAAACGGGGAAAGCTGCACCCTCGTTTATATTGGACCTTTTAAAATTCTCGCCAAGGTGGGAACGGTTGCATATCGACTAGAATTTTCAGGAGAAACTAGCCTGTTTCATTAGTTACCTTTTAGTCTCTAAACTTAAGAAGTGCTTATCCAAAGAACCGCTAGCGATTCCATTTGGACGAACTCCACATTGATGAAAAGCTAATTTACTATTGAAGAACCGTTGAGATTATGGGACCGCGAAGGTCAAGCTGTTTGAAAGCAAAGTCGCATTCTCTCAATCATGAAGGTCCGTTGGAATTCAGGAAGAAGGTCCCGAGTATACCTGGGAACGCGAAGACCCAAATGCAGAAGAAGTACCCTCACCTATTCGCTTACCTGTATCCGCATCTCTAGCTTGTCCTAAGCTTTGAGGACAACGCTTTCTACAGGGAAAGGATGTCACACCCGTAAATTCGGGTAGTTATTTCCGAACCCAATTCCGGTCATTCTACTTTAATTGTTATACAGTACGTTTAAATCTGACAGTTTACGAGGAAACTAAACTGCGTAAAAACTGAGAAACGTCATCGGACGCGTTCCGGCATCGGTTAATAATTTATTTAGGCATTATATGTGTTATATTAGCTTTCCTGAGTGTTTCGTGATTTTTAATCACTTCCGATATTAATTTTAGGGCTTTATTCTTTAAATTGCGTTTTTCGCGTTTTTGACCAAACGGAACCCGGAAAATCGAAATCTTTTCGTGTAAACTCAAGTTATCTTATTTCTTAGTGTCATACTACTAAAAATTTCGTTCACTTTTTCCCTAGCCAATATGTGGCTCCTCAACCAGAAACAATCATGTATACTTGAACTCTAAATTTAAAGACTTTTGGCACTTATTTTGAATGCTCTACCCCCCCAATTGTGTGCATATAACACTTGGAAAATGACAATGAGAGTGTCATCTATGTGTATACTTATCATACAACACTTGCATGTGAATACTTACACAATTCTTACACATTTGACTAGTAACTTTGAACCATATCCATATTGAGTGAACCTTGGCTAGAAAAATTGAACCATCTTAGTCCTTGTGAGCCACATTCGGCCGAACCCAGACCAACACACTTTGGTGTGGGATTGGTCACTTAAAGCAGTACTTGAACCCACAAAACCTAACCTCTCCACTATAATAAGAACACTATCTCACACTTAGGTTATAACACATTTCACTAGCCACAAAATTTTCACACATCTCTCTTCCTCCTCTCCCTTGCTCACGGCACAACAACAACACACAAACACATCCATAACTTTTGATTCCTAGCAAGATCCAAGTATTCTAAGTTTAATTCTAAGGTTATCTCAGGTAGATCCAAGTGTTGGTTGGTTGTTTTTCAAAGATTTCAAGAATTATAAAATTAGGGTTTGCAAGATTAATTGAGGTTTTATAGATCTATAGTTTGTGGGTATAGATCTAGTATTTTTGCTACATATCCTTCTTGATTTGTAAGTTTTACATGATCCTTATTTGGTTTCATCCATTATTTTATAGATCTATGTTTGTTCATAAAGATCCATGTGTTTGTGTTAATTTTTACAAAAGAAATAAGTTAATATTTTGTCATCTTTTATAAAATGGAAGTAAACATTGTTACCACTTTATGTTTATGTTTTATATTATGTTCTTGGCAAAGATTGCGAGTTGATGAGAGTTGCAACAATAGATATTGAGGGTGGATTAAGGGTTTAGTTTTGTTGGTGGTTGTTGGTAAATAAAGATTAAGGTAGATTAAGCACTAATATGCGTGTAGGTTGAGTTTTGGTGTATTCCGGTAAAACAACCTTGCTGTCCCAAAATTTGTTTTGTGGTTTTGAGCGACTTAAAAATGTCTTTCCTTAGGGTAAAGTAGTTTTTGAGAGCTTAATTCTAATAGAATAATTATTTCCACCAATCACACTTTAACAATCAGAATTAAAACGGACCAGTTATTGCAAATGAACTCAATCATTTTTCGGCAAATACGATGAATTCGTGGAGCTATTGGGAATAGTAAAATGGGTTTCCGGGCACTATTCGAACGGGTTTGGATATTTTTAAATGCAAGCAAAACATATCGAAATGTCAAGTAAATTAGTTTACAACAACAAGAAATGTCATGAAATGTTATTTGAGACGACGACTTAATAAAAAGTAGGATTTTAAAAATGGTACGAATTCGGACATTTTTTTAGGCGATTTAAAATAAGGATTAGGCGGTTTTAAAAAGTTTAGCGATTTTTAAAAATATGGAATGCTTAAGAAATAGGAGAGCTATTAACGTTTTGAAACTAATAAAGTTTCAAAAGGGAAAGTTTTAAAAATAGTAAACTTTGTTGCACGAGTCTGGATTTAACTATGACAGGTGATGTTTCAAAGTCTTTTATTTACTAAAACGCTCAACGCCTTGCGATGATTTAAATTGATGAACATGGATGCTTACTTGTTTCTTGGACGAATGCTAAGTTCTTATCCCATATTTTATCTAGGTCGCGGCTAGACCTCCTTATATCTTCGTCATTTGTTGTGGTTATCGCTTATCCTTGCTAAGGTGAGTTCATAGCCCTACATTTTTACTGATTTAAAAATGCTTTATACCATGGGATGAGAAACATTGTTTGCTTTTAAATTGGACACAAGTTCTTTACGCAGAGTTTTAATGTTTATGGTGTTGCCTAAGTGCTTACCAAACCATTACTTCTGCCAAATTATCATTGAACTGTTAGTTTCTCGACCGGAGGACCGGTTGGGGGAGCGCGAGTGAGTAAATAGATCTATTGGGACTAATTATCCCTATCCGCTTTGGTTCCACTTAACGAAGAACAAACGGATATATGTCATGTCGATTGTGCATTATGGTGGTCTTTGGTTTGGGACACCGGTTAAGGGCAGGAATACTATGTGACAGGATGTAGCATGCCCTGTTGATTATTAGCTTCAGTGTCATGAGCTTAGTGCAACAGTAAATACTTTTTATGTGATACTGTATCTGTTATAGTAGTCGCATACGTTTTGAAATCTTGTGGTCCACTCTTGTATTAACTTAAACCTATGAATTCACCAACTTTATGTTGATGTTTAAACATGTTTTCTCAGGTGCTTAGCTTGGATTGATTCTTGATGCTATGTGGAGTCTATGTGCTATGTGACTTCGCCAATTTCAAGATTTATCTATTATTTACTCGTTGTCATTATCAAAACTTTGTTATGCTTCCGCTACTTCTAACTTAATTATTATGGGATGTAAAACTTAAATTTATTTTATTTTATGCGACGAGTAAACTTTTTCAAACGTCCATGATTAGTGGTCGTTCTTTATTGCTTTGGGATCGGATTGTTATGAAGTCACGCCCTCGGACACGTATTCCGTCCAGGCCCCGTTTGGGGGTGTGACACAACTTGTTCCTTGATAAAGTGGTAACGGACATTGATGTACTTGGTACGGGAGTGTTGCACGGGGTTGCATGAGATTGCTATGGCTGATTGAGAGTCGCCGTACAACGTTATTCTGTTGTAGTCGAAGCCATAATCCTCAAGCTGTTTCCTCATCCACATTACTTGATCACAACTTACGGATAACGTCACGTACTCTGCTTCCGCTGTAGACATTGTAGTGTAGTCATGTTTCTTTGACATCCAACTGACTAACTTTTCACCTAGGAATTGTATTCCTACAGAAGTGCTTTTGCGAGTATCAAGGCATCCGACTTGATCAACATTTGAAAATGCGGTTAGTTCAAAACCAGAATCTTTTGGATATCAGAGTCTCGTATTGATGGTCCCTTTTAAGTATCGAAAGATCCTTTTAGCCTCTTTGAGGTGTTTTTCTGTTGGTCTTGCTTGATAACGTGCACAATAGCATTCTGCTTGCACTATGTCTAGTCTACTGGAAATCAGATACATGAGTGACCCTATCATATTATATTTTTGTTTGGTCAACGGGTAATCCACTCAAGTCTGCATCCAATATAGGTTTAGTAGCCATTGGTGTACCAATGCTATCACATTTATCCATTCCATGTTTTTTAAGTATTTCGAAAGTGTACTTGGCCTAGTTTATAAAGATGCCTCGTGGGTATTGGTGGATCTGAAGTCCTAGAAATAATTCCATTTCCCACATTAAGGACATCTCAAATCTACTATGCATTAGTTTTTCAAATCATTTAGAAAATTTTGGGCTTTTGTAGGACCGAAATAATGTCATCGACATAATTTGCACAAGTGAATGTCCTCCCGTATCTTATTGTAAATAGATCAGGTCTATAGTACCTTTAGTGAACCCTTTTAGTCATCGGAAATTTTAAGAGTTCATCATACCTGGCTCTCGAGCTTTGCTTCAATCCCATATAGAGCTTTTTACTTAGATAGTAGATTTTTCTGGTGATCAGGATCAATGAACCCATCTGGCTGAGCAACATAAACCTCTTCCTCAGTGGCCATTAAGAAAAGCGTTTTAACGTACATCTGGTAGATTGGAAAGGATTTCGTGTGACGCGTAGCTACGAAGCTCTAACAGCTTCCAAGGAGCGATGGTGCACAAGATTCTTCAAAATTCAACCTCTTCATGTGATATCCTCTAGTAAAATAGGTGACCGTATTGCAAATTACCAATATTGTCTTCATCCTTTTTGTTCTTTCATAACCACTTTAGTTTGATGATAGTCTTTCCAAAGGGTTTGTCAACAAGTTCCCAAACATTAAGTCTATCAAACTGATGAAGCTCTTCCTGCATTGCCTCGATCCATGCGTGATCAGCCATTGATTCCTTAATGTTTTTCGGTTCTGTGGTACTCACGGTAAGCACGAACATGCATTTTAGGATCTGTTGCAAGTTGTCATCTTGTCTGCACTGGCTTGGATGGATTTCTAGGAACTTGTTCTCACGGATGATTTTTGGTCCATCGGTAGTCGAACCCCCCCCCTCCCCCCCCCCCACCACCCCCAACCAACCACCCACCCAAACCTTCCACTCAGAAAACCGAAAAACTTACCACCCCCCCAAACCCCCAACCTCAACCCCACACCAAAACCCCAACACCAAAAAATAAAACACCCTTTCCTTTGGGTAACGTTTTGTAGAATGTATGCATATTTGAATTATCAACAATGTGTGAGGAAGACTCAAAAACTTTTTGTACCGGTGTACAGAAAGGATTGAAAAATTCATATGGTACAAACTGTGCATCAGCTGCTTGTTCGGTGTTGTTTTCCTCAACATTGACATTTGTTGTTAGAGGAATTGGTTCTGTTGTAGGTTGAACATTCGATGTAGGTTGTGTGTCTTGTTGTGTTGAATTATCAAAGATAGTGGAAGACTTTAACATACTTTGATTTCTTGCACAACAGTTTGAGATTTACTGTCATAAGCTTTGTGCATCCAAAGTCAATCATGAATAGGATGATTTGTATAGCTTACAAGAGAATTAGAGGACGATGGAACATTCTACAAATTGGATCCTAAAGATTTTGTGAGCTTCAAGACATTAGTGATCCTAGATGCATTATCTATAGTGGGACTAATACTTGTGTTTACATTTTCGTTCTTAATTTTAGGTACCCATTTCATTTTTCTCTTAGGAATCCATTGATATCCTGATGGACATTGTTTTTCTATCTACCATGTGCATGCCTGACTAGTTTTCTCATAAAGCATCTTATAGTAACTCCCAGATTTCTGGATAGTGGAGTCTGAAGCAACTGTTTTCTTAGGGGGTGTTGCAACAGATTGGTTCGCTTTTCTAATGGGGTTTCTAGTTCTAATGGGCACTACTTGAGTCTTCTTAGATCTAGCATTCACGTCATTAAAAAACTTAGAAACACAAGCATCATGATCTGAATTAAACACACATTTTCCACAAGTAGCACAAACAGCTTTAACATTTGAATTTCTGGACATTTAACTGTCATTACACGCAGTTACAGACTTTGTTTTATTAGAAAAACTAGAAATCCTATGATGGTATTCTACTTCCTTATGTTTACTCTTCACTTGACTATTGTTTGGCACGACCTTATCTTTCACTTGATTGCTCATAAGTTGTGGCCTGCTAACACTAGTGTTGTGAATTACTCCTGTAAAAGTAGAGACTTGATTGTTAGAATTCTTAAAAGTTTGAGGCACTGAGTTGTTCTAGATTGTGTTGGCCTGGTGTCTAATCGATACATTCCTGGTTTAATGATGAGGTAGCAAAGCTTCACTAAGTTTTACAACTCCCTAGGCAATGTACCTAACCGTTGTAGTGTAGTATAGGCAAGACATGAGGATTGTTATCGTTCTCTAGAGGAATAGTGTGTGAAGGTTCGAACTAAATATAACCAAGGTCTACCGGTTAAAAGAATAATATTTTTGTATTTTTATATTTTATGAAAGCAAGTAAAATCTCGGGTTTGAAGGGGGTTTGATTTAAACTAATTATCTAATAACTAAACTAATCTAATGTGGAGAATTCCTATGATAAAAGAGAAGTGTTTACTTAATCATGTATGATCCTTAGTATGCTTCTCCTAACTCTATTTCCTTGTCACACTTGAGATATAAGTGTAAGTATTTCCGAGAAGCATGACAAATTACATGAAAATTCCATCTGCGTGATACCTTGCTAGGTAAATGCACAAGTAAGGTAGTATGAAGACTATTACAAGGCCCATAGGGAGATAGACGCGCATTAAAATACTTAAAGGGGATCATCCATAGATGGGTAAGGTAGTACGAAGACTATTACCGATGGAATCCTTTATACACAATCATGCCGCTTTAGATCTTTGATACAATTAAGTAACTAGGGTTCTAGAGTCTAAACATGCACACACATCAATCAAGAAGAAATATTATTAGGATCTATATACCAATTCACATGCAATTATAAGTAAACACTAATGAGATCTAGCCTAGCCTGTTAAAGATAAGTAAAGCACAATAACCAATCAAACAATAAGACATATTAAAAGATTAAAGGATAAAAGAACTTCACTATATTGAAACAAGCAATTAAGGAAGGTACAAAAGGGTTGGGAAACCCTAAAATACTTCCAAAGTCAGTTAAAAATCGTTCTCTACCGAACTCCACTCCTAATATGCTATATAAAACCCTAAAATCGAGTTTGTATTTATAAGAAAAGAATCCGCGACGGCGTAGCAATAAATCCTGACGCCGTTGTGCCGTAGAATCATCTAGGGTTTCTTATGATGGCTACAGTCCAGACGCCGTCACAATTCTCTGACGCGGTCGCTTGATTCCAAATGGCATCACAAGTATTCCTAACGCCGTCTCCACCTTCTATGAGTATTTCTTCAGTAGCTTCTTTTGTGGTAAAGTCGGACTCTTGTCTGTTTCTTCCAAAATAGAGAACAAGTCAGTGTTTTTCCTTTAAAATGTCTTCAAGTGCTATACATGTAAAAAGTAACGATTAAGCACATTATTTTAGCATTTTGCGTGATTGATTATACGGGGTTAATGACCTCTCGGAAAAGTGTATTAAATTAACCTCTTAAAATACCCCTACACTTGAGATTGCTTGTTCCCTAAGCAAACGAGATTTTCCTCCACCTAGACTAATAGCACAATTATCGGGGGGCATTTAACCACACCTTGAACGCTATTCATGGCACAACCAATCAGACCTAGTAACTAGAATCACGAAAATTATGCACTAGCATCTCACAATAAGTGTTTGGATTCTCTCTTTCTTTCGGGTGTATAATGAATTATAATAATATGGGAAACAGAAAATTTAACACTCATTACGTGTCATAGCATACAAACTACCATAGGCTTGATAAAGGATCAAAACTCCACGTAGTGCGTAGCAACTAAAGTTACTCATCAAAGAGGTTTTCAAAGGGTTGTGAGGGGTAGGTAAGTGTATTATGGCATAGACATGAAATGGAAAACGAATGAGGAAATATTTCGGGAGTGACTTTTTTGGAGTTGGCATTTTGAGGTGAAGTCGTAAGCTAATTATCTTATAGGAATACACGCTGATTTGGTTGCTAAGCCAAAGACTCGACCACTGGGACAAAGATATACAAACATCACCTTCAATAGCCATAAGACACAAATTATGAGTAAATTATTGATATAATATAGGTATTTCCGAAAAATGTTGCTTTCATAACTTTCATCAAATATATGCAATTTCTCACAGAAAAAGTCATTAAAAAACAACATTAGGTTTCCCTAAATAATTACATTCAGAAATATCATCAAACACTTGGTATGTAGATTCTTCAAACACTTTATGTTCATCTTGTTGTAAACTATCTATCGAAAATTGAAATTATAGTAACAAAAAACTGGAACTGAAATAAAATTTGAAAAAAAAGTTATATACAAAACAAATATGTCAATACATGAGGAATCACAAATATCAAATTAAAATAAATCAATTACTGGAAGAATATAACTCACATTATATTCGAATTAGGTTAAATTTTCAAAACTAAGATCAAAAATCGTAATCAATAATTGCATACAAAATTAATTTATAATCCTTAATCCATCATACAGCAAAATTGATCGGATAACCTAATTCGATTCAATAATAAAAAAATTAAAAATAAAATTAGCTTAGAAGAAGGTAATAAAAAAAGTACCTCCATGATATAACCGGATTTATGTGTGTTTATTTGAATGTAATTGAAAAAATTCAACCGAAAGTAGTTGAATCCCTGAATGATTCTGATCACATCTTTATTTCTTGTTGCAATTGAGGTGAAGGTATAACTAAAAGAGACATATTCTTAATCTATTCAATGGTGAATATCAACGTGTATATGATTTGGGAAAATGAATTTGAACGTGAATGATAAGTTTGAATGGATTTACAAATTTGAGAGAGATTGTTAGCTTGTGTACTGTAGGAATGAATGAAATTCGGGAGTGATTGTAGGAGTTAAATAAATGAAAACAGGGACCATTTTTCCTTTTATTTTTACATAGAGTTTTTTTAAGACGATTTTGTGGACCATTTTGCCTTTTTGACTCAGCATTCAGTCAGCATTAAACTGGTATGTATCATGGGCTAAATCATAAACTTTCCCTTCTAAGGTAAAGATGTCTCTTAGAATTATCTTAACTATTCAATTGAAACGATAAAAAAAGATGATTTATACTGATAAAGCTTTTGTTTTACAGTTCATATCTATAAAAACTATAACAAAAGATTTGTAAAAATAATTAATTATTATTTCTAGTTCATAATAAGTATATTAGTTGGCGCTTAAAAGTTAGGCCTTTGTTTGTTTTTTAAAAAGTTCCATCTTTCTTAACCGCTCGTCTAACCTGTTTACCTCTGCAGGCGGGCTAGAGGTTTTATGTTTGTTTTTTGCAGAGAAAAGTGGTAAAATGATATTCTAGCTCTTCAAAAATTAGACATAATTTATACTTCTTACCTTTTTCCTCTTCTGCTCATTTCTTTTACATAATTAATAATTCATACTTTTTCTGGCGTTTTACGTTTTTAATGTCTTATATTCTTTTTTGTACGTTTTTACGTTTTCTATCAATTTTAAGCCGTTTCGACGTTTTCTACGTTTATTCTCCGTTGTTCTACGATTATATAATATTTTTGTTACGTTTTTCATCAGTTATTTTTCGTTTTTGTCAGTTTTTTTACGTTTTCGTCAGTATTTTTTACGTTTTCGTCTCTTTTTTTACGTTTTCTTCAATTATTTTACGTTTTCGTCAGTTTTTTACGTTTTCGTCAGTTATTTTACGTTTTCGTCAGTTTTTTACGATTTTGTCTCGTTTTTTACGTTTTCATCAATTATTTTACGTTTTCGTCAGCTTTTTTACGTTTTCGTCAGGTTTTTTACGTTTTCGTCCGTTTTTTACGTTATCGTCTGTTTTTTTACGTTATCGTCTGTTTTTTATGTTTTCGTCAGGTTTTTTACATTTCGTCCGTTTTTTTACGTTTCGTCTGTTTTTTACGTTCTCGTATGCTTTTTTACGTTTTCGTCTTTTTTTTACGTTTTTGTCAGTTATTTTACGTTTTCGTATGGTTTTTTATGTTTTCCTCCGTTTTTCAAGTTTCGTCCGTAAAAGTACGACAACGTAAAAACAGACTAAAACGTAAAATAAGGACGAACATACGTAAAATAACTGACAAAAACGTTTTTTATAAAAAAATGCGAAAGTAAAAAAATCTGACAAAGTATAAAACTAACGAAAAACGTAAAAAAACCCGACGGAATACGTTAAAAAACTGACGAAAACGTAAAATACTGACGAAAACGTAAAAAAAATACGACACGTAAAAAAAACTGACCAAAAAGTAAAAAAATGACGCAAAAACATAAAAAACTGACAATAAACGTAAAAAAGCAGACAAAAACGTAAAAGAAATTTGACGAAAACGTAAAAAAACCGACGCAAAGGTAAAAATAACTAACGCAAACTAAAAAAGCTGACGTCAAAATTTTAAATGTCAATCACGAAACAATCTATGAGAAAAAGATAAAGAAAAAGAAAAAGAATGAAAGGAAGTACTTCAAGAGAAATAAAAAACAATTGGTCTTCTTCTTTGTAGATGAAGAGCTTAGATGCACCTCTTTTTGTGCAGACATGGTTTGCAGATGAAGAGGTAAAAACTCTGAAAAAACAAACGAAAACCTTAATCTTTAACTATATTTTAACTAACATTAGTCATAACGACTTTAACTTATTAATTAAACTTATAAAAGTTTATGAAAAAAACAATTTGTTAGATTTTTTTAAGTAATCATGACCTAATCAAGTTTATTAAACTGGGTCAACAAAAAACTGACGGTTCAATCCGGTTCTCAAACAAGTAAAAACCCGGTGACATTCGGATCGTTCTCCGAACCGATTCACGATCAACGTCGAATGTAACTGGATTTGATAAAACATTAGGTAACGCTTCTTAGTAGTCATTGTTTTTCGCTGGCCCCCCTAGTAAATATATGTAGAGGGGTTTATAAAAACTTAAAGAACCAAAACCAAAAACGAAAATCGCTTCACACCTTCATCAAATCAATCAATAAGTGGTCTGGTAAACCCCCCCCCTAATCTGTCAATTTACTTTATTAACGCTTTTTTACTTCTACTCAATAATAAAAATTGACCTAATTTTAGTACCAACATGTGTTAATTTGCATTGTTTTGATTATATAGATGCAGATATGGAGGATTATGGATTTCCGTATTCCGAAGAGGAAGAAGAAGAAATAGAGCAAGACGTTGATATCGAAAATCAATATTACAACTCTAAAGGTATACAGATTCTGTTTTTTTTAAGGTTGATGTTGTTATCGGTTTAAATAGTTTGTTATGATTCTATATGTATACAGTATTTTGCTGCGTTTTCTTATATTCTGTTGCGTTTACCGTCATAAAAGCGCTTGTTATTGTTTATGTGTAGGATACAATTGTGCACGTTTAAAGTTGTGTCTTGCGTAAAACAATTGGATCCGAGTTTCAGTTGCGCTGATTGATTTAGCTGTCATTCGTGTTCTGTACAACTCCTATCATCTTTGTAAGAAAGAAAATAGAAATTAAGAGTGTCAGCTTAAGGAAGACTTTCTTTTATAAAGGGCTTGCGTGGTATGTAACGGAGGATTGGAATTTGCAAATAGTTTAGGTGCTTATGATTCTAGTCTTGATTTCAAGTCGTTCCTTTTTTCTGTCTCATATACCCTTTGCAGTTTACAGTTGTAACTTTACTTGAAGTTGTGTTGACCAGTTGATAACCTTTTTACTATATCTATAGTTTATACGAGTAGATGATATGATTTGATACTTTATTGTTGTCTTGCACAATAAATTCAAACTTGTGTCTGTTTGACGGCTAAAGATTGGTTAAGTATTTATGACAGATTGGTAACATGCCTGAATACGGCGTGAATAATAAACGAAATTGAATTTAGGTTTCCAAGAGTCGATTTCTTGCTTTAATTGGTCTATATCTGCTAATTTTATGTCTCATTTTGAGCTACTTTGAGTTATCTTGGGGACAATGCAGGTACACACGGTTCACCTAAATCTAAATGACCTATCAGTACCAAACCAAAACTAGCAGAAAAAATCTTCTTTGATTTTTTCGTTGTTGTACTATAGCTTCAGTTTTATGTAGCAAGAATCTATCTTGTATACCGCTATACAAGACATTTAATTCGTATGTCATTATTTGTTGTTTACAGGTTTGGTTGAGACTGATCCGGAGGGTGCACTTACCGGTTTTGCCGAAGTAGTTCAGATGGAACCTGAGAAAGCAGATTGGTGAGTGTTTTTTTATAATCCATACCGACTTATTATGACCAAAAATCTTTACTGGTCTTTGGTAATGTGAAGGACTCAATGATATTTTTCAAAAGCGATTAGTCAACCTAAATATTCTTTCAGTTTGCCATGATTTTCCCTGGCTAAGATATATGGCAACATCTAATAAGTTGATAGTAAAGTATAAGTTTTGCATACTGCGGTCCTGAAGTGGTTTTTGTGTTTATGGAAAAACCTTACTTGTAAAGTATCTTTTTATATGTGTATTGTTAGTAATTTTTCGAAAAAGTAAATTTCCCATAACAGTGAGTTCATGTTGTTTTTCAGAAGATTTTTTTTTAAAGTCAACTCTATACATGTAAAAAACGAAGTTGCATAAATGGTTCTCGCAATTGGTTCGTATTAAGGAGGGGTACTAAGCTAGAACTCCTCTGCAATGTTATTTTTATCAGTCTTTTTTATTCCTTGTCCCATTTTTAAAAAACTTCCAGCAACTGGGGCTGATTTTGTTTTCTATTAAACAGGGGGTTCAAAGCACTTAAACAAACTGTCAAGCTTTACTACCGTTTAGGGAGGTACAAGGAGATGACGGATGCTTATAGGGAGATGCTAACCTACATCAAGTCTGCAGTGACTAGGAACTATAGTGAAAAGTCCATAAACAATATCATGGATTTTGTATCTGGGTCGGCTAGTCAAAACTTTGGTCTTTTGCAAGAGTTCTATCAAACCACCTTGAAAGCACTCGAAGAAGCTAAAAATGAGGTAAAACTCTTGGTTTCTTTATAAAGTGAGCTTACATGATAGTTTAATAGCTCTATTAAAGTGAATTATTATGTCTTTGGTGCTGTTGTGTAGAGATTGTGGTTTAAGACAAATCTTAATCTTTGCAAGATCTGGTTTGACATGAGGGAATATGGTAGAATGAATAAGGTATGCAACCAAGGGTCCTTTTTTCTTATCTAAATAGAAAACAGTTTGAGGTACTCGAGTTTTGCCGGTGTTTAATCTGACATTTACCATATAATATGCTATTTATTAGATTTTGAAGGAACTTTACAAATCTTGTCAAAAGGCGGATGGGACTGATGATCAAAAGAAAGGAACTCAGTTGTTGGAAGTGTATGCAATTGAGATTCAAATGTATTACAGAGACAAAATAACCAAAAAAGATCAAGGTGAGACACTTTAATGGTGGGTGTCTATGTTATGTTTTATGCTTTCGTGTTATGTATGTTTTATGCTTTCAAACTGGTTACAAAATGTTTTTGGTTTCATCTCTGCATGTGACTTGAGATTGATAAAATTATCATCTGTACTTGATTTGGGATTTGACATCTCTGTTCTGTGTTATGAGTTTGTTGTGTTTTTCTTATGGAGATCCCATCTGTTTTAAAGAATAATCATATTAAAATCTCTTTTCATGCGGTGCTTGTCTTCCTTGCACTTTAACTATTCGTGTTGGGGAATTTACAAAACTTATAAATTCATGTGTTAATCCTATCAACACTATTGAATGTTATATATATTACAATTATAAATTTAATATATATAAACACAATGATAACCCAGCTCCACTCCCCCCACCTCCCCTATTACTCATGAATTACAATATCCTCCAAGTAGAGAATCACTCTCTCTCACTTCCACTAATAATTTGAATTCACGCCCTCTCCTTCCTCTCCCCTCAGCCCTATAACCAACGTTAACCCTCCCCCCCTCCGCTCCATCCAATCTATTATATTTTAATGGAGGTATTTCATTTTTCTACAAAATGAATAAGCACACAAACCTAGTGCTGCAGCACCTTAAAGGTCCTGCAACATTTAATATATTATTTCGTATCACCCTGGTCTTCTATATTGTGTAAGCAAACCAACACATACTCTGTATTTGTTCAAAATACATAGAACCAGTCATATGTGTGTGTGTAGTATCTCATCAAATAATTTTTTTTATATCTTCTGACTTTTTCAATAAAATTGATCGCCTTGTGTTCCACCGCGGTTCCAAAAGTAAACGTCCTAAATATATAAGACTTAGGCCGGAATAATATATGATTCATCACCATATAGATTTACCATCTCCACATTCCATACTTGTTCCTTTAGCGACTCACTGCAATTATCATCTGTAACTTGTTTTTTATGAATCTGTCACAGCAATTGTACCAAAAAGCACTGACCATTAAATCAGCAATTCCACATCCAAGGATCATGGGTATAATTCACGAGTGTGGGCACTCGCCAGCCCATACCCCAATAATTCATCTCCCCCCCCCCCCGCCCCCCCCCCCAACGCCGAAGCACAACGCCCTGTACGATTTTTTGAAGCTTTCAAGGAAACTCTGTAGGAAGCCGGAATCAACGAAAAAATCCAGTGCTAAAAGTATGCTTAGATTTGTTGTGTGTCTCTCCTATATAAATATTCCTGATTATGTCAATGCGTTTCATAGTTTCACCTGTATAACACAATGATACAGATATCTGGATACTGGCCACCAGTGTGTGTGTGTGTGTGTTCAATCCTTTGACGGTAAGATGCACACGCGTATGTGACAAATTTGATTGTTTATCGTCATCTCTCACTTGAATCTTTTTATATCGATCTTTCTGATACGCCAAATATCTGCAGCCTGATATCAAAAATGCTCCCTGAACCTCAATTCACAGCGAACTAGATGCCAGCATCCAACCCGGAATGAACTTCTTGGAGTTTGAGAAGAACCTGAAGGTACAAGTCCCCCGCTTTGGCCCTATAAGTCTTCTTGACTATTGTTAAATATTTTTACTAAATTATGTGAGTTCAATTCGTTGATATGACAGAATACACAGAAGAACCATCATGTATGATCCCTTCATCACGAAATTACATTCGAAAGATCTTCTGAAAAACATTCAGTAGCTCATGTGTTGCTCAAGCATGATCAAGCATACACCGAATCAGGATCCCTTTCATCTCAAAGGTACGTCATAGGCATAATATGGGGCACGTACACATAATACATCTCATATAGGTATTTCGACTGAAACGTTGTTGTTGTGTTGTTGGTTTAGGAGCTGTATTGTGCCGTAGAGGCTGTGTGGAAAAGCTGTTGGTCTCAATGTTACTGGATAACCGAGTTCACGGCACATTGATCATGTGTGTAACCAGGTATTCGGTGTGTGGTAAGAGAGGAGAGAAAAAATTGCTGTCGGCATAAAAAACTATATTTTGATGTTCAAAAATGCATATTTTGTTATGTATTGATTCTTGATCTGCAAGTTGAATTTACTGTCGTGCAGGTCACAACAGGTAATACATGTGTGTCTCTCGCTCACCACTGCCCGCGCGCGCTCGCTGAAATGGAACACGCACATAGCTCGCACGCACTCTCATTACTCAGAGTGTTAGCACTCGAGTAGCCTGAGAATTTATCTTTTGATGTTGGTATATTATTTCACATTGGCATATTTTGTCCAAGGAGAGCTTAGAGCATCTAGGTGTAGTAACGCGCAACGGCAGTTGGCCGGCGTTGGCCGGCTGTGCCCGGCGATACTTACACCGCTAGGCGGCGTTGCCAACGGCAGTGTATTTCTTGATTACCTTTGACCTGCAACTACATAAATTCCAAACTTGCAGAGTCAGAATCATACATAACAAAATATTGCGTTTTTGAACATCAAAATATAGTTTATGCAGATGCAATTTTTTAACCTGTCACCACACTCCAATAGCCTGTTAACTTGATCAATGTGCCCTTGAACTCAGTTATCCAGTACCATTGAGACCAACAGCTGTTCCACATCAGCCTCTGGCACATTAAGCTCCTGAACAACAACAACAACAACAACGGTTTCAGTAAATACATATATGTATGTATGTGTAAGTGCCCATATGTATGTCGATGGCGTTACCTTTGAGATGAAGGGGATCCTGATTCTTGTGTATGGCTTGATCAGCTTGAGCAACACTTGAGTTCTGATGTTTTTCAGAAGATCTTCAATGTAATTTCTGATGAAGGGATCCTCCATGATGGTTCTTCTGTTATTCTGTCATATACGAATTTTAAAAGTTAAAAAATCATAAAAATATTTAACAATACAAAAGACTATAGGGCCAAACACTTGTACCTTCAGGATCTTCTCAAACTCCAAGATTTCATTCCGTTGGTATGCTGCGATCAAGTTCGTCATTGCCAAGATTTCTGGATCATTTTTGTATCTGCAGCATATAGTTGGCAATCAGAAAGATCGATATAAAAGATTCAAGGGACGAAAAACAATCAAATTTGTCACATACGGCTTTGCCTCTTGCCCGTCAAATGGATTGACCTCAGATTGCATAAGCATGTTGGCCAGAACCAGATATCTGTAACATGTGATATACAGGTCAAACTATGAGTACGGCATTTACAAAATCAGGAAGAATTTAACTATAATAGAAAATACAAAACTAAGCACACTTTAGGCACTGGATTCTTCGTTGATTCCCAGCTTCATCATAGTTCTTGAAAGCTTCAAAAAAGTCAGTAGCTGCTTCTGCCCATTGGCGCTCTGCCATATGCATCTTGCCACCACACTCGTGAATTATACCCATGATCCTTGGATGTGGAATTGCTGATTTAATGGTGAGTGCTTTTTGGTACAATTGCTGTGACAGATTCATAAAAACAAGTTACAGATGATAATTGCAGTGTGGCACAGAGGAACAAGAAGTTGAATTGAGATGGAAGAAATCTGGTGATGAACAAACTTGATACCTTACTAGACTTAAATCAATTAGGACGTTCTTACTTTTGATAACCTGAATCTATGCGATCGGAGATTTTATTGATGTAAGTCTGGTTATTAAAAAAATTATGTTGATGAATACTAACGTTGTTATGCTTTCTAGTTGTGATTATTGATACATTTACAGATATGTTGTTTGCTTACCACATTGATTATAGACAGGGTGATGACTAAATAATATTTTAAATTTTCAGGACATTAAAGGTGCTCAGCACTAGTATTTTGCTTAATTTCTATTAATTAGAAAAATGCTATTTAAAACACCATAAGAAATGCTCATAGAATGGTGTCTAAGTTAACCTAATCAGAAGTGCTAGCATGAAGCAATATGAATTCAAATATATTATTAAGTGGAAGAAAATTGCTAACAAATTGATCCACTGCTCAATACCAAACAGGTCCAAATGACTCTTATTGGAGTATCAAAATGATTAGATTAAAAGTTCCAATTTATAAAATATTACTCTCCATTCATACTTTAAGCATCCGAAAGAAGCAGTAGTTCTCGTATATAAATTCCCCAGACATGCTATATAGTTAAAGTTGCAGAGGGGAAGACAAGCACCGCATGAAAAGAGATTTTAAATATGATTATTCAGTTAAAGACAGGATGGGATCTCCATATGAGGAAAAACAGCAACAAACTTCATAGACACATGGAACAGAGATGTCAAATCCAAATCAAGTGACAGATGATATTTTTATCAATCTCAAGTCACATGCAGAGATGAACCAAAAACATTTTGTAACCAGTAATGAAAGCATAAAACATAACATAACACTGAAAGCATAAAACATAACATAACACCAGCCCTTAAAGTGTCTCACCTTGAGTTTTTTGTTATTTTTGGTCTCTGTATACATTTGAATCTCAATTGCATACACTTCCAACAACTGAGTTCCTTTCTTTTGATCATCAGTCCCATCCGCCTTTTGACAAGATTTGTAAAGTTCCTTCAAAATCTAATAAATAGCATATTATATGGTAAATGTCAGATTAAACACCGGCAAAACTCGAGTACCTCAAACTGTTTTCTATTTAGATAAGAAAAAAGGACCCTTGGTTGCATACCTTATTCATTCTACCATATTCCCCCATGTCAAACCAGATCTTGCAAAGTTTAAGATTTGACTTGAACCACAATCTCTACACAACAGCACCAAAGACATAATAATTCACTTTAATAGAGCTATTAAACTATCATGTAAGCTCACTTTATAAAGAAACTAAAGTTTTACCTCATTTTTAGCTTCTTCGAGTGCTTTCAAGGTGGTTTGATAGAACTCTTGCAAAAGACCAAAGTTTTTGACTAGCGACTCCCAGATACAAAAATCAAGATTATTTGTTTAGGACTTTTCACTCTAGTTCCTAGTCACTGCAGACTTGATCGTAGAAGTTAGCATCTCCCTTATAAGCAGCGTTCTCCTGTACCTCCCTAACTAAACGGTAGTATTAAGCTTGACGGTTTGTTTAAGTGCTTTGATGCCCCTGTTTTAATAAAAAACAAAATCAGCCCCAGTTGCTGGAAGTTTTTTAAAAATCGGACAAGGAATAAAAAAGACTGATAAAAATAACATTGCAGAGGAGTTCTAGCTTAGTAAACCCTCCTTAATACGAACCAATTGCTATGTACCATTTATGCAACTTCGTTTTTACATGTATATGTTAACTTTTTAAAAAAATCTTGAAAAAACAACATGAACTCAGCTGTTATGGGAAATTACTTTTTCGAAAATTTACTAACAGTACACATATAAAAAGATACTTTACAAGTAAGGTTTTTCCATAAACACAAAAACCACTTCAGGACCGCAGTATGCAAAACTTATACTTTACTATCAACTTATTAGATGTTGCCATATATCTTAGCCAGGGAAAATCATGGCAAACTGAAAGAAATATTTATGTTGGACTATCGCTTTTGAAAAATATCATTGAGTCCTTCACATTACCAAAGACCAGTAAAGATTTTTGGTCATAATAAGTCGGTATGGATTATAAAAAAAACACTCCCAATCTGCTTTCTCAGGTTCCATCTGAACTACTTCGGCAAAACCGGTAAGTGCACCCTCCGGATCAGTCTCAACCAAAGCTGTCAACAACAAATAATGACATACGAATTAAATGTCTTGTATAGCGGTATACAAGATAGATGTCTTGCTACATAAAACTGAAGCTATAGTACAACAAATGATCAAATCAATGAAGATTTTTTCTGCTAGTTGTTTCGTATTGAAGGTCTATTTTAGATTTAGGTAAACCGTGTGTACCTGCATTGTCCCCAAGATAACTCAAAGTAGCTCAAAATGAGACATAAAATTAGCAGATATAGACCAATTAAAGCAAGAAATCGACTCTTGGAAACCTAAATTCAATTTCGTTTATTATTCACGCCGTATTCAGGCATGTTACCAATCTGTCATAAATACTTAACCAATCTTTAGCCGTCAAACTCACTCGAGCACAAGTTTGTATTTATTGTGCAAGTGTGTGTTAAAGTATCAAATCATATCATCTACTCGTATAAACTATAGATATAGTAAAAAGGTTATCAACTGGTCAACACAACTTCAAGTAAAGTTACAACTGTAAACTGCAAAGGGTATATGAGACAGAAAAAAGGAACGACTTGAAATCAAGACTAGAACATAAGCACCTAAACTATTTGCAAATTCCATCTGTAGTTAATACCACGCAAGCCCCCTTTATAAAAGAACATTCTTCCTTAAGCTCGAACTCTTAATTTCTATTTTCTTTTTACAAGATGATAGGAGTTGTACAGATCAACGGTATGACTGCTAAATCAATCAGGCGGCAACTGAAAACTCGGATCCAATTGTTTTACGCAAGACACAACTTTAAACGTGCACAATTGTATCCTACACATAAACAATAACAAGCGCTTTTATGACGGTAAACGCAACAGAATATAAGAAAACCGCAGCAATTACATGTATACATTATAGAATCATAACAAAACGTTTTAACCGATAACAACATCAACCTTAAAAAAAACAGAATCTGTATACCTTTAGAGTTGTAATATTGATTTTCGATATCAACGTCTTGCTCTATTTCTTCTTCTTCCTCTTCGGAATACGGAAATCCATAATCCTCCATATCTGCATCTATATAATCAAAACAATGCAAATTAACACATGTTGGTACTAAAATTAGGTCAATTTTTATTATTGAGTAGAAGTAAAAAAGCGTTAATAAAGTAAATTGACAAGATTAGGGTTTACCTGAACCCATTATTGATTGATTTGATGAAGGTGTGAAGCGATTTTCGTTTTTGGTTTTGGTTCTTTAAGTTTTTATAAACCCCTCTACATATATACTAAGCGAAAAACAATGACTATCGTTTTAAGCTTACCTAGTGTTTTAAAAATCCTGTTCATTCGGACGGTTGAATCGTGAATCGGTTCGGAGAACGATCCGAATGTCACCGGGTTTTTACTTGTTTGAGAACCGGATTGAACCGTCAGTTTTTTGTTGACCCGGTTTAATAAACTCGATTAGGTCATGATTACTTAAAAAAATCTAACAAATTGTTTTTTTCATAAACTTTTATAAGTTTAATTGATAAGTTAAAGTCATGATGACTAATGTTAGTTAAAATATAGTTAAGATTAAGGTTTCGTTTGTTTTTTCAGAGGTTTTACCTCTTCATCTGCAAACCATGTCTGCAAAAGAAGAGGTGCATCTAAGCTCTTCATCTGCAAAGAAGAAGACCATTTGTTTTTTATTTCTCTTGAAGTACTTCTTTCATTTTTTCTTTTTCTTTATCTTTTTCTCTAGATTGTTTCGTGATTTGAGCATTTAAAATTTTACGTCAGCTTTTTTACGTTTGCGTTAGTTTTTTTTACCTTTGCGTCGGTTTTTTACGTTTTCGTCTAATTTTTTACGTTTTTGTCTGCTTTTTTACGTTTTTGTCAGTTTTTTATGTTTGCGTCAGTTTTTTACGTTTTGGTCAGTTTTTTTACGTTGTCGTATGTTTTTTTACGTTTTCGTCAGTTATTTTACGTTTTCGTCAGTTTTTTTTACGTTTCCGTCGGGTTTTTTACGTTTTCGTTAGTTTTTATACGTTTTGTCAGTTTTTTACGTTTTCGTCATTTTTTTTACGTTTTCGTCAGTTATTTTACGTTTTCGTCCTTATTTTACGTTTTAGTCTGTTTTTTACGTTGTCGTAATTTTACGGACGAAACTTGAAAAACGGAGGAAAACATAAAAAACCAGACGAAAACGTAAAATAACTGACAAAAACGTAAAAATATAGACGAACGTTAAAAAAAAGCTAACGAGAACGTAAAAAAAACAGACGAAAATGTAAAAAAACGGACGAAATGTAAAAAACCTGACGCAAACGTAAAAAAACAGACGATAACGGACGAAAACGTAAAAAACCTGACGAAAACGTAAAAAAGCTGACGGAAAACGTTAAAATTAATTGTTTGAAAACGTTAAATAAAAGAGACGAATAAACGTAAAAAAACTGAACGACAAACGTTTAAAATAACTGACGAAAACGTATAAACTGGACCGAAAACGTAAAATAATTGAAGAAAACGTAAAAAAATTAAAATAAAGAGACGAAAAACGTAAAAAAATACTGACGAAAACCGTTAAAAAAAATGGACAAAACGTTAAAATAATGATGAAAACTCGTAAAAAAATATGATATATGTAGGAAAAACGGAGAAAAACGTAGAAAAACGTCGAAAACGGATTAAAATTGATGAAACCGGTAAAAATCGTACAAAAAGAATAAAGGACAGTTAAAAACCGTATAAACCCAGAGAAAAAGTATGTTTATTTAATTATTGTAGAAGAATTGAGCAGAGAGGACAAGAAGAAGAGGTAAGAAGTTGATTAAATTTGTCTGATTTTTGAAGAGCTTAGATTCTTTTACCACTTTTCTTGCAAAAAAATAAACAAACAAAAAACCTCTGCCGCCTTGCAGATGGTAACAGAGTTAGAGAGGTTAGATGAATGGAATTTTTTAAAAAACAAAACAACTGCATTAACTTTAAGCGCCAACTAATATACTTTATTATAACTTGAAATAATAAGTTAATTATTTTTACAAATCTTTGTTATAGTTTTATAGATATGGAACTTAAAAACAAAAGCTTATCAGTAAAAATTCAATCTTTTTTATCGTTTCAATTGAATGTAAGATAATCTATGAGACATCTTTACCTGTATACAGGTGGAATGTTATGATTTGGCCCATGTTGACTGCAGTATTTTGTGACTGTAATGCTGAGTCAAAAAAAGGCAAAATGGTCCACAAAATTCGACTTATAAAAACTCTATGTAAAATAAAGGGAAAAATGGTCCTGTTTCTTTATAGAACTCCTACAATCACTCCCGAATTTCATTCATTCTACAGTTACACAATCCTACAATCTCTCTCAAATTTGTAAATCCATTCCAAACTTATCATTCACGTTCATATTCAATTTCCAAAATCATATACACGGTTGATTTGTAACACACCAATTGAATGATTAAGCATATATCTCTTTTAGTTATACCTTCCACCTGATATTTGCAATCAGAAATAATAGATTGTTGATCAGATCATTCAGGGATTCATCTACTTGCGGTTGAATTTTTTCTATTTACATTCAAATAAACACAATAAATCCGGGTTATATATGGAGGGGTACTTTTTTTATTACCCTTACCTCCCCCACCCTCCCCCCCCACCCACAGCCCCACATTCTCCCCCCCTCCATTCTTTCCTCACCTCCTTTACACCTCCCTAACTTCTTGCCAACCCCCCCCCCACCCCCCCCCCCCCCCTGCAATTAGGTATCCCGATCAATTTTGCTGTATGATGGATTAAGGATTATAAATTAATTTTGTATGCAATTATTGATTACGATTTTTGATCTTAGTTTTGAAATTAACCTAGATTCGATATGAATGTGATTATATCTTCCTGTATTGATTTATTTTAATTTGATATTTGTGATTCCTCATGTATTGACATATTTGTTTTGTATATAACTTTTTTTTCAAATTTTATTTCAGTTCCAGTTTTTTGTTACTATAATTTCAATTTTCGATAGATAGTTTACAACAAGATGAACATAAAGTGTTTGAAGAATCTACATACCAAGTGTTTGATGATATTTCTGAATGTAATTATGTTGGGAACCTATTGTTGTTTTTTAATGCAGCTTTTCTGTGATGAAATTGCATATATTTGATGAAAGTTATGAAAGCAACATTTTTCGGAAATACCTATATTATATCAATAATTTACTCATAATTTGTGTCTTATGGCTATTGAAGGTGATGTTTGTATATCTTTGTCCCAGTGGTCGAGTCTTTGGCTTAGCAACCAAATCAGCGTGTATTCCTATAAGATAATTAGCTTACGACTTCACCTCAAAATTCACCCAAAAAAGTCACTCCCTAAATATTTCTCATTCGTTTCCATTTCCATGTCTATCATATTACACCTACACCTCACAACCCTTTAAAGACCTCTTTGATGGTAACTTTTAGTGCTTACGACTAGCGGTGGAGGTTTGATCCTTTATCAAGCCTATGGTAGTTTGTATGCTATGACACGTAATGAGTGTTAAATTTTCTGTTTCCCATATTATTATAATTCATTATACACCCGAAAGAAAGAGAGAATCCAAACACTTATTGTGAGATGCTAGTGCATAATTTTCGTGATTCTAGTTACTAGGTCTGATTGGTTGTGCCATGAATAGCGTTAAAGGGTGGGTTAAATGCCCCCCGATATTGCTATTGTCTAGGTAGAAAATCTCGTTTGCTTAGGGACAAGCAAATCTCAAGTGTAGGGGTATTTTATGAGGTGTAATTTATACACTTTTTCCGAGGTCATTTAACCCCTATAATCATGCAAAAATGCTTAAAATATGTGCTTAATCGTTTCTTTTTACAGTTTTAGCACTTGGAAGACATTTAAAGGAAAAACACGTGACTTGGTCTCTATTTTGGAAGAAACGAGACAAGAGTACGACTTTACACAAAAGAAGCTTGAAGAATTACTCATAGAAGGTGGAGACGGCGTTAGGAATACTTGTGATGCCATTTGGAATCAAGCGACCGCGTCAGAGAATTGTGACGGCGTCTGGGATGTTGCATATTCATAAGAAACCTAGAGGTTTATTCTACGGCCAACGGTGTCAGGATTTATTGCTACGCGTCGCGGAACTTTTTCTTATAAATACAAACTCGATTTTAGGGTTTCATATAGCATATTAGGAGTGGAGTTCGGTAGAGAACGGAATTTTTTTTTTAATGTTTGGAAGTATTTATAGGGTTTCCCATCCATTTTGTACCTTCCTTTATTGCTTGTTTCAATATAGTGAAGTTCTTTTATCCTTTAATCTTTTAATATGTCTTATTGTTTGATTGGTTATTGTGCTTTACTTATCTTTAACAGGCTAGGCTAGATCTCATTAGTGTTTACTTATAATTGCATGTGAATTGGTACTATTGATCTAATAATCATTTCTTCTGATGATGTGTGTTTTTTTTTTTTTTGCATGTTTAGATCTCTTAGAAAACCACCCTAGTTACTTATTGTATCAAAAGATCTAAAGCGCACATGATTGTGTATAAAGGATTTCCATCGGTAATAGTCTTCAGTTATACTTACCCAATCTATGGATGATTCCTCTTTTAAGTTTATTTTTAAGTGCGGGTTATCTCCCTATGGGCCTTGTTAATAGTCTTCATACTACCTTACTTGTGCTTTTACTTAGCATGGCTATACGCAGATGGAATTTTCATGTTTAATTTGGTCATGCTTCTCAGGAAATCACGTACACTAGATCTTCATCGTGTGACAAGGAATAAAATAGTAGTTAGCGAAGCATACCTAGGATCATACATGATTAAGTAGAACCACTTCTCTATTATCATATGGAATTCTCCACATTAGATTAGTTTTAGTTATTAGATATTAGTTTAAATCAAGATACACCTTCAAACCCGAGATTTTACTTGTTTTCATAAAATATAAAAATTACAAATGTTTATTCTTTTATCCGGTAGACCTTTGGTTATCTTTTAGTTCGAAACCTTCCACATATTCCTCTAGAGAACGATAACAATCCTCATGGTCTTGCCTATATACTACACTACCACGGTTAAGGTACATGCCTAGGGAGTAGGTAAAACTAGTGAAGCTTAGAACCTCATCATTAACCAGGAATTTGTTATCGATTAGACACCAGGCCAAACACAATCTAGAACAACTCAGGGCCTCAACGTTTAAAGATTTCTAACAATAAGTCTCTACTTTTACAGGAGTATTTCACAAACACTTTGTGTTTAGCAGGCCAACAACTTTATGAGCAATCATTGTGAAAGATAAGGTCGTGCAACAATGTCAATGTGAGAGGTTATAACATAAGGAAGTAGAAGACCATCATAGTATTTCTAGTTTTTTTACACCACACAACACACTATATTTTTTAATAAACTAAGTCTGTTATGCGTGTAATGACAGTTAAAAAAATCATAAATGTCCAGAAATCAAATGTTAAAGCCGTTTTGTTGCTTCTTGTGGAAATGTTGTTCAAATGTGTTTACTTCAGATATGATGTTGTGTTTTAAGTTTTTTAATGACGTTGAATGCTGATCTAAGAAAGACTCAAGTAGTGCCCATTTAGAACTAGAAAACCCATTAGAAAGCGAACCAATCTGTTGCAACCACCCCCTAAGAAAACAGTTTGCTTCAGACTCCACTATCAGAAATTCTGGGAGTTACTATAAGATGCTTTATGAGAAAACTAGTAAGGCATGCACATGGTAGATAGAAAAACAATGTCCATCAGGATATCAATGGATTCCTAAGAGAAAAATGAAATGGGTACCTAAAATTAAGAACGAAAATGTAAACACAAGTATTAGTCCCACTATAGATAATGCATCTAGGATCACTAATGTCTTGAAGCTCATAAAATCTTTAGGATCCAATTTGTAAAATGTTCCATCGTTCTCTAATTCTCTTGCAGACTGTACAAATCATCCTATTCATGGTTGACTCTGGATGTACAAAGCTTATGACAGTAAATCTCAAACTGTTGTGCAAGAAATCAAAGTATGTTAAAGTCTTCCACTATCTTTGATAATTCTACACAACAAGACACACAACCTACATCGAATGTTCAACCTACAACAGAACCAATTCCTCTAACAACAAATGTCAATGTTGAGGAAAACAACACCGAACAAGCAGCTGATGCACAGTTTGTACCATATGAATTTTTCAATCCTTTCTGTACACTTGTACAAGAAGTTTTTGAGTCTTCCTCACACATTGTTGATAATTCAAATATGCATACATTCTACAAACGTTACCAGTTCGACTACCGATGGACCAAAAATCATCCGTGAGAACAAGTTCCTAGAAATCCATCCAAGCAAGTGAGACAAGATGACAACTTGCAACAGATCCTAAAATGCATGTTCGTGCTTACCGTGAGTACCACAGAATTGAAAAACATTAAGGAAGCAATGGCTGATCACGCATGGATCGAGGCAATGCAGGAAGAGCTTCATCAGTTTGATAGACTTAATGTTTGGGAACTTGTTGACAAACCCTTTGGAAAGACTATCATCAAACTAAAGTGGTTATGAAAGAACAAAAAGGATGAAGACAATATTGTAATTTGCAATACGGCACTACTTGTAGCTAAGGGATATGCACATGAAGAGGGTGTTGATTTTGAAGAATCTTGTGCACCAGTCGCTCGCTTGGAAGCTGTTAGGATCTTCGTAGCCTACGCTGCACACAAATCCTTTCCAATCTACCAGATGGACGTTAAAACGGCTTTTCTTAATGGTCCACTGAAGGAAGAGGTTTATGTTGCTCAGCCAGATGGGTTCATTGATCCTGATCATCCAGAAAAATTCTACTATCTAAGGAAAGCTCTATATGGATTGAAGCAAGCTCCGAGAGCCTGGTATGATGAACTCTTAAATTTTCCGATGACTAAAGGTTTCACTAAAGGTACTATAGACCTGACTCTATTTACAATAAGATACGGGGAGGACATTCTACTTGTGCAAATTTATGTCGATGACATTATTTTCGGGTCTACAAACCCAAAATTTTCTAAATGATTTGAAAAACTAATGCATAGTAGATTTGAGATGTCCTTAATGTGGGAAATGGAATTATTTCTAGGACTTCAGATCCACCATTACCAAGAATGGCATCTTTAATAACTTAGGCCAAGTACACTTTCGAAATACTTAAAAAACATGGAATGGATAAATGTGATAGCATTGGTACACCAATGGCTACTAAACCTATATTGGATGCAGACTTGAGTGGATTACCCGTTGACCAAACAAAATATATAAGTATGATAGGGTCACTCATGTATCTGATTTCCAGTAGACTAGACATAGTGCAAGCAGAATGCTATTGTGCACGTTATCAAGCAAGACCAACAGAAAAACACCTCAAAGAGGCTAAAAGGATATTTCGATACTTAAAGGGAACCATCAATAGAGACTTGATATCCAAAAGATTCTGGTTTTGAACTAACCGCATTTTCAAATGTTGATCAAGTCGGATGCCTTGATACTCGCAAAAGCACTTCTGAAGGAATACAATTCCTAGGTGAAAAGTTAGTCAGTTGGATGTCAAAGAAACATGACTACACTACAATGTCTCTACTAGCGGACGAAAGCAGGAGTAGTGACGTTATCGTAGTTGATCAAGTAATGTGGATGAGGACGAACAGCTTGAGGGATTTTGGTTTCTCGACTACAACACGATAACGTTGTACGGCGACTCTAATCAGCCATTCAATTATGCATCCCCCGGGCAAACACTCCCGTACCAAGTTCATCAATGTCCAGTTACACTTTATAAGGACAATTTGTGTCACACCCCAACGGTGGCTGGAAGGAATACGGTGTCTTGAGGCGCGGACTCTTCATAACTATCGATCCAAAGCAATAAAGAACGACCACTAATCATAGACGTTTGAAAAATTTGACTCGTCGCATAAAATAAAATAAATTTGAGTTTTACATCCCATAATAATTAAGTTAGAAGTAGCGGAAGCATAACAAAGTTTTGATAATGACAACGAGCTTAAATACTAGATAAAATCTTGAAATTTTGGCGAAGTCACCTTGAATAGACTACAATAACATCAAGGAAATCAATCCTAAGCTAAGCACCTGAGAAAAATCATGTTTAAATCTTCAACAATTAATGTTGTGTGTGTTGCTCATAGGTTTAAGTGAATACAATGAGTGGACCACAAGATTTCCAATAACGTCTAGAGACTACTATAACAGATCTCTCGACAGATATCACATAAAAATGTATGTTACTGTTGCCTACGCCTCTTGACACTGAAAGCTAATAAACTCCAACAGGGGCATGGTGCTACATACTGGGGGGGGGGTCATCATAGTTTTCTGCCCTTAAACCGGTGTCAAACACAGCACCACCATAATGCACAATCGAAATGGACTTATATCCGTTTGTTTCTTCGTTAAGAGAAACCAAAGCGGAATAGGTTATTTAGTCCCAATAGATCTATTTACTCACTCGCGCTCCCCAACGGTCCTCCGGTCGAGAAAACTAACAGTTATGATTTTTGGGCAAGTTGTGAAGAAGTTTGTATGGTTTGTAAGCAACTTAGGCAAACTATAAACAGGTAAAACTCGCAGTAAAGAACTTGTGTCCAATTTTAAAGCAAAACAATGTTTCTCATTTCCTGGTAATAAAGCATTTTTTTAAATCAGCTATACAAATGTATGGCTTTATGAACTCACCTTAGCAAGGATAAGCGATAACCACAACAAATGACGAAGATATAAGGAGGATCTAGCGCACTAGAGTAAATTGGGTTGATTAGATTCGTCAAAGAAACAAGTAAAGCATCAGGTTCATCATTTAAATCATCCAAGTGTGTTTGCGTTTTAGTAATAAAAGGACTTTGAAAACTTCACCCATTCTTAGTTAATCCCGACGCTTGCAAAAGGTACTATTTTTAAAAAAACTTTCCCTTTAGGAAACTTTTTTAGTTTGCAATACGTCTATTAGCGTTCTCTATTTTCTTAAGTTTCCATATTTTAAAAAATCGACTTTTATCTTAAACAGTTTAAAACCGCCTTAATTCCTTATGTATTAAATCGGCCTAAATGTCCATATTAGTACATTTTTAAAATATCCTTCTTTTTATTAAGGTCGTCGTCTCAAATAAACATTTCATGAAATTTTCTTTGTGCTAACTATATTACTTGACATTTCTATATGTTTGGCTTTGCATTTATAAAAATCCAAAATCGTATCGATCGAAAGTGCTCGGAAACCCATTTTACTATTCCAATTAGCCCTCTATTATCTATTTTGCCGAAAATTGTTTTGAGTTCATTTGGGCAATATTGTGGGCTGTTTTAAGTCGATTTTAAAGTGTGATATGTGAAAAATTATATATTCGAATTAAGGCTCTTCAAAAATACTTTTACGCCTAATGAAAACATTTTTATAGTCGGCTCAAACCACAAAAACTATTTGGGACAGAAGGTTTTGTTTTAGAAATACGATCCAAAAACTCAAAACCAACTCGCATTTTAGTGTTAATCTAGCCTTAACTTTATTTACAACAAACCAACCAACAAAAATAAACTTAAACCTTAATCCACCTAATGATCTATTGTTGCCCAACTTATAAAACTCTCAATCTTGCCAAGAACATAATATAAAACATTAACATAAAAGTACTGGTAAACAATGTTTACTTCCATTTTATAAAGATGAACAAAATATTAAACGTATTTCTTTTGTAAAAATTAACACAAACACTTGGATCTTTATGAACAAACATAGATCTATAGAATAATGGATGAAACCAAATAAGGATCATGTAAAACTTACAAATCAAGAAGGATATGTAGCAAAAATACTAGATCTATACCCACAAACTATAGATCTATAAAACCTCAATTAATCTTGCAAACCCTAATTTTATAATTCTTGAAATCTTTGAAAAACAACCAACCAACACTTGGATCTACCTTAGATAACCTTAGAATTAAACTTAGAATACTTGATTCTTGCTTAGGGGAATCAAAAGTTATGGATGTTTTGTTATGTTTTGTTGTGTCGCGCGCGCGCTCTCCCACCCACTTAGCGCCCCAAACAGGCTGAGAGTGAGGATGTGTGCATGTGGGAATTTTGAGGTAGTGAAATGTGTTATAACCTAAGTGTGAGATAGTGTTCTTATTTATAGTGGGAGAGTTAGGGTTTTGTGGGTTCAAGTAATGCTTAAGTGACCAACACACACCAAAGGTGTGTTGGGTCTTGGGTTCGGCCGAATGTGGCTCACAAGGACTAAGATGGTTTAATTTTTCTAGCCAAGGTTCACTCAATATGGATATGGTTCAAAGTTACTAGTCAAATGTGTAAGAATTATGTAAGTATTCACTTTCAAGTAAAGTGTTGTTATGATAAGTTACACATGAGAGTGACACTCTATTGAGTGTATTTTCAAGTTTAATATGGCAACATGGGTGAGGCTTTCAAATAAGATGCCAAAATCTTTAATTAGATTCAAGTATAGGTTGTTATGTTGAGGTGCCACATTTGGCTAGGGAAAAGAGGTGAACGAAATTTTTAGTAGTATGACACTAGAAATACGATAACTTGAGTTTACACGAAAAGATTTCGAGTTTTCGGTGTTCGTATTGGTCTCAAAAACGCGGAAAAAAGCAAAACACCTCCACCAATCCTCAAATTAGTGTACGGAAGTGATAAAATACGAAACACTCCGGAAAGCTAATATAACCATATATGCCTAAAAAATTTATTAACCGATGCGAGAACGCGTCCGATGACGTTACTCAGTATTTACTCAGTTTAGTTCTGGGAACAATTCATCAAACCCTACCTACACACCAAACCTACTCCCCCACACCCCCCCCCGCCGCCCCATATTTACTGCTGTCTAACTGTGTGTGTTTACGGGGATTGTGTGTCTTCTGACTATCCTATACTTTATCTCATCTCGCCTCCAGGACGTAGCTTGAGATGCGGAAATACGGAGTACATCTACCCAAATAGTGGCTTCTCTACCCCCCTCCCCCCTCCATGTCTGTTGTGGTATCGCACGCCGTACGCCAGGTATATCAGGGACTCTTCTTGATACCAACGGACCTTCATGATTGGAATGGACTTTGCTTCAAACGCTCATGACTTCCTGTCCATAATCTCAACGGTTCTTCAATGAATTGAGCTTTTCTCAATGTGGAGTCTGTCCATGGAATCATGCAGAGCTGGTTTATGGGCAAGCACTGTGTGTAAGGTTCGAGTACGTCCGACACGGATCACTCATCGAACCCGGCTTAGTTTCTTCTGGTTAATTCTAGTCGAATGCAACGTTCCCACTCTTGGCGTTAATTTTAAAAGGTCAATATAAGAGGGTTCAGCTTCTCTTCCCGTTTGGAAAGTATTTACACCTTTCCAGGGCGGGATACTTTCAACCTACCCTTATCCCCAACCTGCTCTTAATGGCTTACGTCTTCTTATCAGCGTAGACTTTGTCGATCACGTGATAAGCTTGTAGACGATGCTTGATTTGGATAATCTTCTCAGTTGTCTCACGAACAATTTTGAGTCCGTAAGCTGGCGTCTTCCCACTCGCCAACAGTTAGGTGACCGGCATTTGACGACCATTACAAACCTCAAAGGTTGCGCATTTATATTTGTATGATAGTTGTTATTGTTGGATGAACTTATTAGGGTAAATGTCTGTCCCATCCCTTCCGAAAATCTATTCACACATGCTCGGAGCATGTTTTCCAATGTTTGGATAGTCCTCTCACTCTGACCATCTATTTCAGGGTGATATGCCATACTCATATCTAATTGAGTTCCAAAAGCTTCTTGAAGAGAAAATTACCAGAATTGGGGACAACGAACTACCATCGCGATCAGGAGGATGATCGAAAACAGGCACTCCATGTTCTGACACCACTTTTTCTTTCAAGTATAGTGGTCAGTTTTCCATTGAGTCATTTCTTATTGCTGGCAGAACTATGAGCCGATTTAGTGACGTCAATCGACTATAAACCCAAATCATATCTTGTCACATTGCCGTTTTTGGTAACTTTTTCACGAAGTCCATAGTTATGTTTTCCCATTTCCATTCAGGGATTTTTGGTTATACCAATAGACCGGACGGTTTTTGGTATTCTGCTTTAAACCTGTTGCGCAAGTCATACACTTTCTCTCCTTATGTGCAATTTCTGACTCCGCGCTGTGGGCACCACTCCACCTCGCGCTCGCCTGCTCTCCTCGCGCAAATCCTTGGGTCACATCTTCTTGTCGATCAGGGTCGGATGACTAACTTTGCTCTGTATGCGACCGCGCTATATGTAATCAAAGCTCTCAAGTCACCAAACAGTGGTATCCAAATTGAGGCGATGAATTTGATTTTAATCTCTATTCCAAATGACATATATAATTATGTAGATGCTTGTAAAACTGCACAAGCCATGTGGCAAAGAGTTAAACGATTAATGCAAGGAACTATGCAAAAAAATTTAACAGGGAAACACGCTTCAATAATGAGTTTGATTAATTCGTTGCTGAACCAGGAGAAGCACTTGTGTTAATCTACAATCGTTTTGCTCAGGTAATGAATGATCTAGAACGAAATAGCATCAAATTTCCCCCATTCACTGTCAACTGGTAAACGCATCTTGAGTAAATAAATTGGAAAAGTCTCATGATCCTCTTGCATTGGTGGTACATACGGGTTCATCTTCTAGAATTCCATCACCTTACTATGTCACACATCCTTCTTCAGTAGCTAATTGTGATGATGATTATCAAGGGGATGCATTTCAAAATAATTATGAAGATCCACTTACTTCTGCAATGATGTTACTTGCTTGTACAATCACTCAACTTTTCTCTAATCCAATAAATAATCGTCTTCGTACTTCTTCCAACACTAAAAATTAAGCAATTGTGCAAGCTGACAGAGTGAACATTCAAAGAAGAAATTATTGTAATGATGGCAGAAATACAAGACGTTCATATGTTCAAGAGGAAATCATTGAGGGTAACAATGTTTAGAATGATGCTGGAAACACACAGAGAACTCTTCGAACTACGTCTTCAGGATCTGCTGCAAATGTTCAATGCTACAATTGCAGTGAGAAAGGTCATTATGTTCGTAATTGTCCAAAGCCAAGAGTTCGAGATTCAAAGTACTTCATGGAACAGATGTTGCTAGCAAAACAGGATGAAGAAGGAGTAGCTCTTACCGATGAACAAAATGACTTTCTTGTTGCTGATGCTACTCGGATGGAAGACATTGAGGAATTAAATACAAATATATGCTTGATGGCTAGAATTTAACCATCAAACATTGATTCTGATGCAGGGCCAAGCTATGATTATGCATTTCTCAGTGAGGTACAAAAACCATCCACCAGTTATGTGAACCCATTATTTGATAAAGATAATCAAGAGCAAAAGTATCCGAAGCAACCTAAAATTATTAACAATACAATTGGTGATGATCAAATTCATAGCAATATTATATTTGATGAACCAAATGTAGGTGTTAATAGTGGCAGTGTTGAATATGATAATAATGTTCAGATCATATGATTAGAGCAATTAGTTAGACTGTTGATAAGAAGTGAGTATACAATAAATAAATGCTAACAAACTAAAACAACAAACAAAGTTTTAACTCAACAACTTGAGTTGTATAAGGAAAAGGTTCGGGTTTTTGAGATGACCAAAGGAAATAACACCACCTTTTTAACGAATTCATTGAGGCTGAGAGTAAAGCAAGGCGATTAGAAAAGGATTTACAAACTCCGATTTTAGTGATTCTTTCGAGCACGTCTTTGTAATTAAAAGTTCTATCTATTTAATGATGTTTTCAAAATGTTATTTACTGATGTGAACAGTAACTTTTATAAAAATAGTTTTATGAAAGTATTTATTGTCGTAAACTCAAGTAATTCATAACTCCTTCGTTATTAATCGTAAAATTAGGATTCTTATTGTTTTGAAATCCTAAAATCATATACTAACTGATAAAATATGTTTATATTTTCATTAGATGTGAATAGTAATTGGTTTTTATAAAATTTCTTTTATAAACGCGTTTAATTAACGTATAACTTTAAATTAGCGTATCTTCTTCGTTATAAATCTGTTTTTCGAGTTCTCTACATGCCCACGATCCTTGTGACATGTAGTATTTTATAAAATCATAAAATATATGCCTTAAAATTCGAATTCTAACAGCCCCTTTTTGATATTTTCTCAAAATGTGTTTAAAAGTTGTTTTTATAACTTTTTAGTTTTACCACTTTGTGATAGGTTCCAATAATTTTCACAATGATGGATATATTATAAAGATAAGATCAAGAGAAAGTAGAAATGGAAAGGAAAATTTTAATGGAAAAATAAAACTTACAGGTAAGAGATTACAGAGATAAATCCCTAAAGTGTAGGAGAAAACATATTGTCTATGTTTATGTATGGTGTAGGACTTCTTGTACAAGAGAGGGGAGGGGGTATTTATTGCCTCTAATTAGGTTTAACAAAGAGGGAAGGGAGATGTGGGCTTTTAGGCTTTTTCTTAGTTGGCCTGTTTACATTAATTAATTATTAACTAGGAGCTAGAAAATACTAAATAACTTTAAGAGACCGAGATTTATTTGTTTCTAACAATCTCCCTCAAATTGAGGTCATTCTTTATTCGAAAAGTTGAGTTATAGCATTCCATGTTGATGTCTTCGGCTCTTAGTTCTTTGTAATCTTCCCTTGACATTCTGTGCTTGTTTGTAACTAACTTCACTTAGACTTCAAACTTCAGATCTTGTTTCTTCTTGAATCGATAGCTTGACTTTGAATTTTTGAATTCTTGAACTTTATGTGATCTTTGCTTGATTAATTTTGCCATTTCCTGAACTGTGAACCGACATACTCATACTTGTTGTTATCTTGAAAGCTTGTATTTTCTTTCTTCTTCAATACTTCATATCATTAACTTTGTTGAAGAACATATTGATTTCAGAGTTGTGGAAGCTTTATGTATGTAACTTTCTTGATATCTTGAGACTTTATGTATTTGAGTATGAGCATGTGGTTTTCATCGATTCCTTGAGTCATCTGTCTTTGTACCAAAATTAGTCACCAACAAAAAATATTTATTTGAAAAAATCCACTTAATGTGTTCTAGAAAACATTTTTTGAACACATCTAAGGTTTTAATATTTTGAAGGGAAAGAGTATTAAAGATGATACTCAATCTGGTCGGTTGCAATAACCTCCGATTCCGTGAGGATCGATGATTACAGTACAAGTACTGCACCTGTGATCAGGTAGATTCATTATAAGAATCTCCTTGACAGGTTTTCCAGCTCAAAGCCTTTAAGTCCTCCAATACCTAAGTATCAGATTCCCGTATGCTTGTTGTTCTCTAAACCAGATGTCCGTAGACTAACACACTAATAACATTGCTACTACTAGAATGGTAAAGAGTGAGTCAGAACAGTTACTTTCTGCTGACTATACCGTATAATTCGTGTTCAGCATAACCTATGTCCAGATGCTTCGTTAGGCTCACTAGAAAACATAGGGTCGACCTCTTAATACAATTAAGTACCGTAGAAGTCTATGGCAAAAAAATATTTGAAAAACAGTCAAAGTGTGATGAAATCGTTTGAACATAACAAAAGTTTTGCAGAAGACTACCAGCTCAGATCAAAACTTAGCATTAACCCTTGTCAAGTCGCCTTAAAATCATTTGATGTGAAAAATGCTTTGAGTTAGAAAAAGTGATAGAAACTGAAAAGCTTAACCTGCTGAAAATTGTTTAAACATATTAACAACTTATCAGTACTATCAGATTTTAGAAAAAATAATAACCTTGCGGAATATAAGATGTTACATCCCTAAGCAGTTTCCACCATTCGATCACATATATGAAGCCACAATCATGAAGCAAAAGATTCTTTTTAGTTTATCAAGATACTTGTGTGTAACACAAAAGTTTTGGTATCTTGACATTTTAGATTATATTAGACTTTTTGCTCCCCCTACACATGTGCATCGATATTCGAAAGTTGTTTTGCACATGCAAGGTTCAAGCCATTTTCTCCAATAATTATACATCAACATGCCTCTATTCATCACAAGCACACTAGTAACGACTAGATAGACATGTGAGAATTCATGAGGATCCATATTTATGTACAACCCATGGATCAATTAAAAACTGTTATCAATAATTTTTAAGTCACATTTTCTCCCCCGATCAAAAGTATGCAACTTTTGTATGGTTTTGATCAATCAATGTACTTAAAAATTAATATAAGCTCTTTTTCAATCGCACAGATATCTCCCCCTCAAACATTGACCCGTTTTCTATTTAAAGAGTTGTAGTCATTGTTTGAGCCGTAGTCATACCCCCTAAATTTCTAACTAATTAATAATTTTTTTTAGTAGATACATACAAAGTATACACAGTTGAGATACCTTTGTTACGCATTGGCAGACTCTTGTAGTTCCTTAAGAGTTTCTGGAGACATTTGTTTCATACCAAGCAGTGGAAGTAGCAATTCGAAGCGTTCCCTTGGTAATGCTTTGGTGAATATGTCTGCCAGCTGATATTTCGTCTCTACAAAGTACACCTCTACAACCCTGTTTTCCACTTGCTCTTTGATGAAGTGATGTCGGATATCAATGTGCTTGGATCTTGAGTGTTGCACATTGTTACAACATAGCGCGATAGCACTTTGGTTATCACAATACAGAGGAATCTTGTTAAATTTAAAGCCGTAGTCAGAAAGCTGTGAACGCATCCAAAGGATTTGGGCACAACATCCAGACAAGGCTATATATTCGGCCTCTGTTGTTGAAATAGTTGTACTCTTTTGTTTCTTTGAAGACCAACTGATAAGCTTAAATCTCAACATGATCTCCAACCTCATCCCCATCACCAATACCTAACTCCATATCAACCCCAGTCCCTGTAAGACCAACCTCGGCATCCTCCTCTATGCTAGCCTCCGATGAATATGAATCTCTAAACCTCTTACGAGGTGGTGAGAGATCAGCACGAGTAGGAGCTAAGGATCCCGTAACTGGCATGGATAATGGTGCTGAATCAACCGGGGATCTACATCTCTTACGAGATGGTCCAGCAGAATGTGAAGATAAATGCATGGGTCTCTCTGATGAATCTCCTGATGATGACTCTGATGTAGTCGGTGGGTACCAAGTAGATAATGGAGCAGCACACCAACGACGAAATGCCTCACTACATCGTGGTGCTCTCCTCGGAGGGTAACATAATCTGGGTGATACATCTCTAGTCAAAGATCCCGAATGAGCCTGATCTGACGCATCCAAACCCAAAGAATGAACTGGCGAAGAATCCGAAGATGAACTGGAAGAAGATGAGTGATGATCTGGAGAACGAGGTGATGCATGCCTCGATGCTAATCTGCGAGCTGGTAAAGGTCCAACTCTCTTCCTTGCAGTCAACAACTTACGCGGCCCATTAAGATGGGTGCGGTAAGGTTGACCAAAAGGAATAGCCTCCCCGGGTCGGATAAGAATCGTTGACCGTCGACGAATCTCGGGTGGGGCAGTAACAGGAGCAATAGGAAACTCATGTGATGATGATGGACGTGCTGTTACCCTGCTCCTCCAATGAGCAATGGTAGTAACATAAGGGTCCTGCAGTGGTGGTCCATCAGAAGAATCAGGAGCCTCAGAAGAATCGGTGCATATGAATGGTGAAATAGCTGGTAGCGGGGAAATGTGCTCTGGTGAAGACATCTCATCTGGTGAATCAGAATCGGAACCCGTATAGGGAACCAAGCCACACAATCCAGTGGGTGAAGCGACAAGAGTCGTCTCAACCATAGGAGCGGCAGAGGAAATAACAGGAGCAATAGTAGAAGTCTCTGGAGCAACCACAGAAGTAGAAGGAATAACAGTAGGAATATCACCAAAAAGAATAACCCGAGAGGGCGGTGATCCCACACTCTCATCTGAAGAATCAGAAGAAATAATGATAGCTGAAGCTGCCATAATCTGCACAAGCAAAAGTTTATATAAATCTCCTTTATATGAAACCATGCAAGGCATAAAGAAATGCTAAAATGAATGGCAAGGTAAATATGGCAATATGTAATACTCTCACGTATATATAGTAATCTCATATATATGTATGCAGCAAGGATAGACAACAAGTAAGCACAAATAGAGGCACATAGGATCACATACTGGTTATAGACCAGACCTAGTATAACTACCTGGTTCTCTATAACCTTGGCTCTGATTACCAATCTGTCACACCCCCAAACGGGGCCTGGACGGAATACGTGTCCGAGGGCGTGACGTCATAACAATCCGATCACAAAGCAATAAAGAACGACCACTAATCATGGACGTTTGAAAAAGTTTACTCGTTGCATAAAATAAAATAAATTTAAGTTTTACAACCCATAATAATTAAGTTAAAAGTAGCGGAAGCATAACAAAGTTTTGATAATGACAACGAGTAAATAATAGATAAATCTTGAAATTGGCGATGTCACATAGCACATAGACTCCACATAGCATCAAGAATCGATCCAAGCTAAGCACCTGAGAAAACATGTTTAAAACGTCAACATAATGTTGGTGAATTCATAGGTTTAAGTTAATACAAGAGTGGACCACAAGATTTCAAAACGTATGCGACTACTATAACAGATACAACATCACATAAAAAGTATTTACTGTTGCGCTAAGCTCATGACACTAAAGCTAATAATCAACAGGGCATGCTACATCCTGTCGCATAGTATTCCTGCCCTTAACCGGTGTCCCAAACCAAAGACCACCATAATGCACAATCGACATGACATATATCCGTTTGTTCTTCGTTAAGTGGAACCAAAGCGGATAGGGATAATTAGTCCCAATAGATCTATTTACTCACTCGCGCTTCCTCAACCGGTCCTCCGGTCGAGAAACTAACAGTTCATGATAATTCGGGCAGTAGTAGGTTTGTAAGCAAACTTAGGCAACACATAAACATGTAAAACTCGCGTAAAGAACTTGTGTCCAATTTAAAAGCAAACAATGTTTCTCACCCCATAGTATAAAGCATTTGTAAATCAGTAAAAACGTGGGGCTATGAACTCACCTTAACAAGGATAAGCGATAACCACAACAAATGATGATGATATAAGGAGGTCTAGCCGCGACCTAGATTAAAATGGGTATGACTTAGCATTCGCCAAAGAAACAAGTAAAGCATCCATGTTCATCATTTAAAGCATCCAAGTGTGTTTGCGTTTTAGTAATAAAAGACTTTGAAAATTTACAACGTCTTAGTTAAATCCCGACACTTGCAAAAAGTTACTATTTTTAGAAACTTTCCCTTTTAGGAAACTTTCTAGTTTCAAAATGTTAACAGCGTCCCCTATATTTGTTAAGTTTTCATATTCTACAAATCGCTTAAACAATCCTAAACCGCCTAATCCTTGTGTGTAAATCGCCTAAATGTCCAATTCATACAATTTTTAATACTCCTACCTTTTTATTAAGGTCGGCATCTCAAATAACCTTTCATGACATTTCTAGTTGTTCTAACTAATTACTTAACATTCCTATATGTTTCGCTTGCATTTAAAACATCCAAAATCATCCGAAAGTGCCTAGAAACTCATTTTACTATTCCCAACAGCCCACTATTCATCTATTTTACCGAAAAATATTTCGAGTTTTATTTGGTCATAACTTGGCCGTTTTAAGTTCGATTTTAAAGTGTGATATATGAAAAATTATCTATTCGAATTAAGATCTTCAAAAACTACTTTTACACCTAATAAAAACATTTTTAAGTCGCTCAAAACCACAAAACTAATTTGGGACAGCAAGCTATTTTCTATATTGAAAACGCCACAAAATCATCCCAACTCGCATATTAGTGCCTAATCTAGTCCAAATATTTATTCGCCAATAACCAACCAACATAACCACCTTCCAATCCAACCTCATACCCTAGATCTATTGTTGCAACTCTCATATACACTCTCATCTCACCAAGCTTTATAAAACAATGATGTACATCTATACTTTTATAAAAGATGACCAAATAATATTTTATTTCTTTTTATAAAACTAGCACAAACACAAGGATTCTTGGATCTAAATAAAAATGAAAAGATGCATAAGATGGTGACAAGAATAGCTTACAAAGGTGGAAAGCAAGAGAGGAACACAAAGCTTGAGTTATAAAATTCAAGATCTTGAAAACCCACTTACAAAGTTAGAAACCCTAACTTTGTAATCTTTAGAAACCTTGAAAATAAATGAATCAACACTTGGATCTACCTTAGATAACCTTAGAAATGAGCTTAGAGTACTTGGATCTTGAAGAAAATCAAAAGATATGGATGGTTGTTTATGTTGGTGTTGTGCCGTGAGCAAGGGAAAGAAGAAAGGGAGGTGTGAAAAATTTTTGAGGCTAGTGAATGAAAGTATAACCCTAAGTTGAGATGTGGTGTTGTATTTATAGCACAAGACTAGGGTTTGGAGGGTTAAGTGCTCACATGTGACCAAGTAACATAGCCAACACACACTAGAGGGTGTGTGTGTGTTGGTTCGGCAATGGCTAAGCACAAGGACCATAGTAACATTTTTTTTAAACAAGGCTCACTCAAGATTCAAGTTGGTCAAGATGTGTAAGTGTAAATCTCTTTCAAGAGTGTAAGAGATCACATGACATAACATAGAAAAGGTATGCATGGAAATGATACATCTAGTACTTAAACTTACCATTTCTATCATAAGCACATGTGTGCATGAAATCAAAAGATGCTCTAGTATTTAATTTAGGACTTATGGTGCTCTTGTTGTGGTTTTAGGCGTCACTCTTGGCCAAGACACAGGGGTGAACGAAATTTTTAGAAGTATGACACGAGATTGATGATAACTTGAGTTTACACGAAAAGATTTCGAGTTTCCGGGGTTCCGTTTGGTCAAAAACGCGAAAAACGCAATTTAAAGAATAAAACCCTAAAATTAATATCGGAAGTGATTAAAAATCACGAAACACTCAGGAAAGCTAAAATAACACATATAATGCCTAAATTAATTTTTAACCGATGCCGGAACGCGTCCGATGATGTTTCTCAGTTTTTACGCAGTTTAGTTCCTCGGTAAACTGTCAGATTTAAACGTAACGTATAAAATTTAAAGTAGATGACTGGAATGGGTCAGAATACTAACCGGGAATTTACGGGGTGTGACATCCTTTCCCCGTTAGAAGAGCTTTGTCCTCAAAGCTTAGGACGTAGCTTGAGATGCGGATACAGGGTTAGCGAACAGATGAGGGTACTTCTTCTGCATTTGGTCTTCGCGTTCCCAGGTATACTCGGGACCTCTTCTTGAATTCCAATGGACCTTCACGATTGGAATGCGACTTTGCTTCAAACGCTTGACTTCGCGGTCCATAATCTCAACCGGTTCTTCAATGAAATTGAGCTTTTCGTCAATGTGGATTTCGTCCAATGGAATTGCGAGCGGTTCATCGGATAAGCACTTCTTAAGGTTCGAGACGTGAAAGGTACTATGAACACGGCTTAGTTTCTCTGGTAATTCTAGTCGATATGCAACCGTTCCCACCTTGGCGAGAATTTTAAAAGGTCCAATATAACGAGGGTTCAGCTTTCCCCGTTTGCCGAAACGTATTACTCCTTTCCAGGGCGATACTTTCAACATAACCTTATCCCCAACCTGAAACTCTAATGGCTTACGTCTCTTATCAGCGTAGCACTTTTGTCGATCACGTGAAGCTTGTAGACGATGCTTGATTTGGATAATCTTCTCTGTTGTCTCACGAACAATTTCTGGTCCAGTAAGCTGAGCGTCTCCCACCTCAGCCCAACAGATTGGGGAAATCCTGGGACATATAAGCACACAAAGCTTGGAGAAAGGAAGAGGCGAGCCTCCTCACAACCACACTTATTCATTTCACTATATAAATATATTAGGAAAGCATGGGTTGCACCCAATGAAGCGTTGTTTAAGGTCACTTAGCTTGACCGTCCGACATTTAGTAGCCATGGGGCAAGGTTTTGGAGATCTAGACAACCATCGGTGGTCTATGTCCCCTCCAAAGTAGTATTGAAGTCTATGACATTCACCTTGAAGTTTAGACCGTCGGTTTGAGATAACTCGACGGTGGCCATATAAGAAATACTTGGTTAATGGTGAATGGTCCAGTCAGCGGGTTTCTTAAGCTTGCCCTGAGAACTCTTTAATCGAGAATTAAAGAGGGCGGACTCGATCACCAACGTTGAAAACGAGTTTTTGATCTGTTGGATGTCATGGAATCCTCTTTTGTCTTGCTCTTTGTAAGATAAAATGGTTCTCATAGGCTTGAACAGACGTTCATTTAATTATTCATTTGAAACTTTTCGGTGGTGATCGCCCGCGGTAACAAGGTCATAATTGCAATGTTTCAAGGCCTAGTAGGCCTTATGCTCGAGCTCGATGGGTAGATGACAAGCCTTTCTGTATACCAACTTGTAAGGAGTGCACCCGATGGGTATCTTAAATGCGGTACGGAAGGCCCACAAGGCGTCATCCAACTTATCGGACCACGAAGCATGGTTTTCACCTACGTTCCTCTCAAGAATACGTTTCAAACCACGATTTGAAACCTCAACTTGCCCACTTATTTGTGGGTAATACGCGGTGGAGAGACGGTGAGTAACTCCGTATTTAAGCATGACCTTTGCAAATTAGTCATTGCAAAAATGGGTATCGCGATCACTAATGATAGCACGAGGGGTCCCAAATCAAGCGAAGAGAGATTTTAAGAATTTGCAAACAACTCGGGCATCATTGGTGGGGAGCGCTTTCACTTCAACCCATTTCGACAAATAATCGATGGCCACGAGTATATACGTGTTCCTTCAAGAAGACCGGAACGATCCCATAAAATTGATGCCCCAAAGGTCAAAGATCTCACAAACTTGGATTGCATTTTGTGGCATTTCATCCCTTTGTGAGATTTTTCCTTGACATTGACAAGTGTCACACCGTGTGACCAAGTCATGGGCATCTCGGTAAATAGTCGGCCAATAAAATCCCGAATCAAAGACTTTCTTAGCGGTGTAGTTGGCACCATGATGTCCCCCGGTGGGTCCATTATGGCAAGCCATGAGGATATCATGGGCTTCTTGGCCAAAAACACACCGCCAAATCACTTGATCCGCACACACTTTAAACAAGTAGGGGTCGTCCCAAAAATAATGCTTAACGTCTTTGAAAAATTTCTTCTTTTGTTGGGACGACATCCCTTTGACAACAAAATTCCCCGCATGGTAATTTGGAAAGTCGGCAAACCATGGGGTACTAGCATCACCACGAAAAGTGACCATCACCACGAAAACTTTAGCCAAAGCAACTAGTCAAAAATTTCACAAATAAGAATATATATATCCGGAAGTATCGATTTATCACTCTTGTATCCCAAAAGTT